>WOVY01001097.1:0-204238 GCA_013436015.1 Rhipicephalus annulatus | reverse complement strand
AATGCAACATCTTCCTTGTCCCGCCTCGCCTTTGAAGTCGTTGGAATTGACTTGTATGGCCCTCCTCCTATATCATCCAATGGGAATCGCTGGTTGTCACGGCCGTCGACCATCTTACCCACTACGCAGAAACAGCTTCTATACCATCTGGGACTGCCACTGAGATCACCGATTTCTTCTTCGCCATATCTTTTTGCGTCATGGAGCTCCACGCATTCTCCTCAGTGATCGTGGCAAAGTCTTCCTATCTTCCATTGTCCAGCAAGTTTTGCGTGCCTCGAACACTGTTCACAAGACCACTTCTAGCTACCACCCGCAGACCAAACGGATTGACTGAACGGTTTCATCGGACCCTATCAGACATGATCGCCATGTACAATTCACCCAACCGCACGAACTGGGATGCAATTCTACCCTTCGTGACATTCGCCTATAATACGGCTGCTCAACGCACTACCGGCTTGTCTCCATTTTTTCTCGTCCAGGGCGCTCGCCGAGTTTCGCTCTCGATGTCTCTTTCCTTTCAGCCCCTGCACCTCGACGGCTCCTTTCTCTGAAGAATTCCTATCTCGTCTCGCACACTGCCGTACCAGGCCCGTGTGTTACAACACGGCCTCTCTCAAGACACTCGAAAATCTCGCTACGACTCGTCTCGCCGTGTTGTGAGTTTTCGCCTGGTGCCGAGTTCTTGTAAGGACTCCACTACGCGTCCCCGGCCTATGCGAACAAATTCATCAGTCGCTTCATTGGGCCATACACGGTGGTCCGAAACAGACATCTCCTGTCATTACCGCGTTTCTCCTCTTAGCGCTTGTCCTGATCATCGTTGCCGAGGAACAGAGATAGTGCACGCATCTCATTTAAAGCCCTATGCTCGACGCATTTCATATACTGTCAAGCGAACCAGGCGGCCGCTTTCACCGTGCGGGGAATTAATGTGAGCGCGACAAGCGAATGACTCTTTATTCCTTTGATATCATCATCACCTGTACATGTTCGTCATCTGAAAATAAAATATCATCACCAGTGTGATTTAGCTCGAGCCTGGCTGAATAAACCGGTTCCTCACAATGTATATAATATATATATATATATATATATATATATAATAGATATATATATATATATATATGCGCTATGATGACCTGGAGACGTGCCTGGCTCATACGCCATGTTTATTCTATTCTCACTTCTTCCTGTCTCTGCTTCTTTACAAACCATCCATCCCATCATATGTCACATGATTCTCCCTCCCCCGAAAGAAGGCATGATTTACAAACTTACAAACAAGGAAAAGTAAACAAGGAGTGGCTTAGAAGTCACCAATGTCAAAATAAAGAGGTAGTTTCACAAATTTTAAAATGCACGCGTTGTCTTCTTCGTCGCTAAGACTTGAGGGGAGAGTGCAGCAGATCCGGTGATATCAATAAGAGGTCTGGTGGGCGAGGCTGATGGTTGCGTCCTGGATAACACAAGAATGCTTTGGACGTGGAGATAGCGGAAATCGCAGCCGGCATTCTTGTGAAGAACAAACGAGTTCGAACACCTTGCAGAATCTACAGTTCTGATATCGTAGGCATCGAATTCTTTGTCGCGGCACAGGCCGTGCAGGCAGCTTGCGTGCGCGTTGATCGAGGTTGATTGTGGCGCGGGCCTGTATTTCCTGCCAAGTACAAGGGGTGCTTCTGTGGCTTTGGAGATTTTTCTATGGCGATGTCGCAGATGTTTTGATTGAAGGAACATTCTTGATTGTTTGGTGGAGATGTATCCACAACGATGGGCCTTTTTGCAACGTTCTTTAAGCCTTAAGAGTGCCACTCGATGAAGTTTTGGTTTGTTGTTGACAATGTTGAAGTATACGTTGACGTTGTAGTTTTCTTGATTCCGTCAACTTGCTTGTGGTGTGACATTGATCGTGGTGTGCCAGGATTCTTAGTGAGTCCTCCGCAGGCTTCTACGACGCCAACCAATGCAACTGTTGCCGGCGCAAGACAATGTGGCGGGTTGGGTGCGCTTGAATCTTCTGTATTTATAAACCGTTCATTGTTTGTGGTTGCTTGAAGAGTAACTTATGTCATCAGAAGTCGCACCTGTGGTTTTGTTTTCATTATAGGCAGTGAGGTTGTATACTGGATTCACGTCGCTTCGATATTGTGATTGATGAACACTCGACGCTTCTGCAGAACACTTTTCTTCACAAGATGGTGATTTTGAATGCTTATGTTTTTGTGGAACTACTGAGCTGAAATACTTTTAACAAATGAGATTTCTGTGAACATTCGTTGTCTGATTTGGTTTAGTGCAGATTTACTAACTTGTCATGCGTAAATGCTACGATATCATGAGGGGCTTCATCAGGTTTATCAGTAAAGTTGATGACAGGAGATGGAACTGCTGAGCTGAATACTTTGAACGAACGATGTTTCTGTGAACACTCGTTGTCTGGTTTGGTTTCATGCGGATTAACTAACTCCTCATGCTAAATGCTGTCACGCGTCCGAAGCCGTGTGGGCCATGTGTGCGACACGAAGCATCAAGTGATTCGGGTTGTTCAGTAATACCTGAAGTGTTATGGTGCCGTAAATACATTGGAAATGCCGATTTAATTGCCCTGGAAAAATGCAACCGTAAGTTCGGTCTTTTGGCAAAGTGGTCTACATTCCTATCGGCATACGGTGGCATTATCTTCTCTACTGCGACGTGCAAATTACCAGTAGGTGTTGAATGCATGACGTTTTTTCGGAAAAGTCATATGATGGTACAACGGTGGTATATTTTCTCTGAGGTCTCGTTTGGAAAATAGGCTTACTGTGGGAAGACTTCGCGTAACTGTGATAGGCGAGTTGAAAAGCCTTCCGCTGAGGAAGTATGGACACGTCTTCATGGTATTCTTTGAAACGGGTGATCATTTCTTCTTTGATCTTTTTCCAGACTCATCGTTCTCGAAGATGTGGGTGAGGTAAAATTTGAATGCCTCACCTGAGATGTAGTCACTGAAGTTTGTGATCATCTCCCGTTCCGACCAGAATGCAGCGGCGGCGCGGAGCTCGAAAAGGTTGAACCAGTCCTGTACGGGTCCGTCGTCCGCTGATCCGGTGTACTTGGGGATGTCAAGGTCGTCTGATGGTGCTGTCATGATGCTGGTCTTGGTGCAGTGTTGGGATGTACCTTCGTGGTCCACGTTCCATCACTGCGTCTTGCTGAGACGTTCGAAGATGGTGGCCGGTTGATGAAGTGGCCGCCAGGTCTTCATCCTGTCGACTCGTGTGACGCTATGATGACTGGGATATATATATATATATATATATATATATATATATATATATATATATATATATATATATAAGGGAAAGAAGTGTACACCTAAGGGCTCGTTTTTCCGTGTTTTAACACAATATTAATGAGATCTAACAGACAGTATTGCCAAGGAATGTACAGGGGAAGGTATTAGAACCAATGGAATGTAAATAAGAAGAAAGAAAAGTGGATGAAGAAATAACCAGCCGTGGGCAGGAATCGAACCTGCGACCTTCGAATAACGCGTTCGATGCTCTAACCACTGAGCTAACCAAAGCGGCCTTCCCTCCATTGGTTCTAATACCTTCCCCTGTACATTCCTTGGCATTACTGTCTGTTAAATCTCATATATATATATATATATATATATATATATATATATATATATATATATATATATATATATATATATATATATATCATCTTTAAAAGTGATGAGTTGGGATCCTGCGCTTCGGCTTTGGGGAGCAAACGCATACACCACAAAGTCACATCTCTCTGACAGAAAGAATGAAAAGACCGGAAAGGAGGAAAGGAATGTGGTTGTGCGCTGATGGGGGCGAAGCATGCGTTGAGCCAGAGTCTTTGAATGCTTTAAAGACTTGAAGTATTGAAGGACTCTGGTTGAGCCTTTCGATTTTTTTTACCCACTTCCCACTTTTCTTATCGGTCGCGGCGTCTGGAAGGAAGGAGACAACGCTCGGAGCGCCGAAGACTTGCTGAAGCACCTCCATGCAAAGTCGTAAGACGCGCATGCCTTGAGCAGGATTTCTTTTGCCATGTTCCTAGAGGCAACCACGTCCCGCCACCGAGGATTTTATCCATACTCATAAATGGCAATGTTTCCTGACGCGTTGGCCAGTTTTGTCTCTAGGAAAAATTCACTTTGATCTGTGCAATTGATGTGTCAATCCGGTAGTCTCTTTTAGCTGACGGATAAGAATGGTTCAAGTGAAGGACTGCTGTATCAGTCGTCGTTGATCGTTTATGGGCAAGTATACGCCTTTCGTGTTTTTGTTCGTTTGTTTGTATTAAAAGAACGTGACAAATATTGCTATTTTTCTCCCTTTAGGGAGCACTGCAACAAGGACTGCAAAAAGTGTGGATAGCGTGGTGCACTGGTCTCCCCGTACTGAAAGGAAGTCTGGTAAGATACATGCTTGGTTGCTAAAGTCCTACGCAATATTTTCACGCTTTATTAGGTCACAAATGGGCTGTACACGCCGACTGAAAGATATCTGCTTGGCCCGCCTTGAAGGTAAGACGTGTTGAGTAAGTGAGTGAGCAAACTTAATTTATTTAGCGGACTGAGGCGTGGGCCTAAGCCGTGCCAGGGGCAGCTTAGGCCCACGCCTAAGCCGCAACTGGCGTGGCTTAGGCGTGGCTGAGCCGGGAGGTGGCTGAGAGACCCTGCCTCTCAGCCGCCTCCCGTGCTCACTGGATGGCCCATATTTGATCTGCCCAATCGGAGCTGATCAGCGCGGCTCTCCACCGCGACCCAAGCTGTTCTGGCGAAATGGCATTGGCGTCCTGTATCTGTGTGCATTACCATAAAATATGCTCTAGGGTGGCGTGTCTCATGCTACATAGCTTACACGAGTCATCTGGGTATAGTTCGGGGTAGGTGCGATTTAGGTGCTTCGGGTTGGGAAATGTTCTAGTTTGAAGTCACCTCCAGTCAACCTCCTGAGATCTGTCTAATGTGGATCTAGATGGTGGAAATCTGCGCCTCTACTTTTGGTAGAATTGGATAATGTCGCAGAACCTAAACATTCTGTCCCTATCCCACCATTCCTCTCCTCTCGGTACCTCATGTGAATCTACATCGCGAGTTCGGTAAGTGAGACCTCGCGCTACGCGGTGAGCTTCCTCGTTGAGGTTGGGAATGGGGGATGCACACGGGGTGTGGGCTGAGAACCATATAATATACATTTCTTTGAATTCTTCGGAGGATATGAGATTTGCCTTGCGGAGGAGTATGTTAGTTGCCTCGGGAGATATTCTTCCTCGTGCATAGTTACGGATTGCCGACTGAGAGTCACTGATGACATACCTACACTTTGGGGATATTATGGCCTGTGCTATAGCCTCTTCTTCCGCGATTTCTGAATTAGAGCGTATGGAGCACGCGTTTACTCATTTGCGCTTGGGGTTTATTACTGCCGTAATGTAGGATTTGTGACCAGGGTACTCCGCTGCGTCTACGAACAACGCCTCCTTGTCTCTGCCGTAGGCGTCAAGTAAAGTTCTGGCACGGCTTTCTCTTCTGCGATGATTAAGCTCGGGGTGCATGTTTTGGGGCAGATTGGGGACCTGGATCTTTTCCATGACAACCTTTGGAACCGACACTTTACTTCATTGTTGGCTATGGTAATTTATCCCCAACTTGTCAAGGATACTCCGTCCTGTGCGCGTGCTGGCTAGTCTCTCCAACTGGGCAATATGTTGCGCTTATATCAGCTCCTCTAAAGTGTTATGTAAGCCCTGTTAAAACAATTTTTAGTGCTGGTGCTATCTGGAAGGCCTAAAGCTTGTTTGTACGCCTTTCGTATGAGTGCGTTTATCTTAAGTTTTTCGGCTGTATACCAGTTTAGATATGCCGCTACGTATATATTATGACTTATGGCGAATGAATAAATAAGTCTGAGGACGTTAGCTTCTTTTATGCCATGGTGTTTGTTTGTGACTCTCTTGATTAGCCGTATTGCGTTGGTGAGTTTGGTTATTAACCTCTTGATGGTTTTGCCGTTTGTACCTTCAGACTGGATGATGAGTTTAAGGACTCTGATTTGTTGCACTACAGGAATAGTCCTGCCGTTCTTGGTGTGAATTTGTATCTCTTCGTAAGCACAGTCCCGGTTGTATCCCTTGGGTGGTCTGCCTTTAAGCGTGGGGCGATAGAGGAGGAGTTCGGATTTATCTGGCGGGCACTCGAGGTCAGTACCTTCGAGGTACTCCTCAATGGTGACGACGGCCTCCTTTGCCCTCTGCTCTACCTCTCCGTCACTACCTTCACACGCCCAGATGGTGATATCATCTGCATATATTGAATGATGTACTCCATTGAGTTAAGCCGCGCCGGGAGTCCTATTGTTATGAGATTAAACGGCATTGGCAATATGACCGAACCCTGCGGGGGTACCAGCACTGCCCATAAGCCCTTCCTCAGATCTCAGTACTCTTATTACGATGGATGCTGTTTTGTTTGTTAGGAAGTCCTTGACGTAGTTATACGCTCTCAATCCTAAGCTTAATCGGCAGATCTGATGTAATATTGCCATATGCGATGCTTTGTCGAAGGCTTTTGTAAGGTCTAATCTTAAGATCGCTTGGGTAGATCTTGTTTTGTTGTCTAGAATCTGCTACTTAATTTGCAGCATGACATCTTGCGTGGAGAGCCGTGTGCGAAACCAAAACATGGAGTCTTGGTAGATTTTGTTCTCAAGATAGGTGTTGACTCTGTCTAGAGACGCGTGTTTTATCAGCTTCCCGGCACAAGACGTGTGATATGGGGCGTAAGTTTGATAGATCGGGAGGTCTTCCAGACTTGGGGATGAGGAATATTTAAGCTTTTTTCCCACTGTTTCTGAATAGTGCCCTCAGTCCAGCACTAGTCAATATAATGCATTGTGTTCTCTATGGCTTAGTCGTCAAGGTTCCGTAGTGTTCTGTTGGTGATCCCGTATGCATATTTGGTGTTTAGCTTCTGTAGCGCAGCCCTAATATCAGCCACGGTAAACTCCTCATCTAAGACCTAGTTCGCACCTCGGATATATGGTCCATGCTCTATGACGGGCATGGCAGGAATATACGTGTTGCTAGCTTCAGCGACAAAGTCCTCCTCACTGCCGTTGTACCGGGCCGGGGCACCTGTTTACGCAAGGTTTGCTTGTGCGCTGATTTGGTGTTATCTGGGCCTAGCAGATGTTTGAGCATGCGCCATGTCTGGCCAGCATTCATTTGGCCGTCAAGACTATTACAAACTTGGTCCCATTGCTGTTTGCTTAGCTGCTTACAATGTTCTTCGATCTGTTTGTTCAGCTTGGCTATGCGCTTGCGCAAGGGTCTGTTGTGCCTCTGTTCCCGCCATCTATTCTGAAGTAATTGCTTGGCCTCCCACATGTGTGCGAGACGGTTATCAATCTGCTCTAGGGGAGGACTTGAAGTGATAGTTCGCGTTGCCTCGCTGACGTCGTATTGACATCTTCGATGCAATCTTCAGTATTGCTGATAGGGTCTTGTTTTTAAGCGTTTCTGACTTTCCGAAACTTATCCCAGTCGGTCCATCTAATCTGTCTCTGAATTTCTGCGGCAGCCATGATTTCTATCCTGATTACTAATATTTGATGATCACTCCCCAGATCATCGAATGTGTTTTTCCACTTAGCGGTCCCCGTGTTACGAACTAACGTTAAGTCTGGAGTTGTGTCTCGCAAGCCCAGTTCCCATACGTGTAGAGAAGTAGGGGTCGATGATGAGAGCTATGCCTGTTTTTTGAATATCCTGCTGAAGCGGGGTTTATTGGCGTAAGTAGTACTTGCACAGCAGGTCTACTGATGCGGAAAGCGGGCGGCAGCAACCGACGCAGGAAATGCAACGCTCGGTGGAACAGCTCGCGCTCGGCTCCTCTTGCTAAAGGCGTGACCCACTGCGGCACATAATATTCTTCCTCTCTACAATACCCCGGCGACGAAGACGAGCCATCCTGGCAAGTCAAGGTGACGAGATTAGGAGTGGGTCGTGATAGGGCTTGAGACGACTCACGTGGACAGTCTCACGACCAAGGCATCGCCTGTCTGTAGACGGCTTGACCGGCTCGATCACGTATGTGACAGGAGATCGATGTTCGACGACGCGATAAGGACCGTGAAACTTGGGGGCAAACTTAGAGGACAGACCTGGGGAGTGGAAGGGTAGTCGGAGCCAGACGAGCGAGCCCACGGCAATAGTCTCGACTTGCTGGTCGCGGTCGTAGCGGTCTTTTTCGAATGCTTGCTTGTCCGAGGTGAATGATCAGGCCAACTGACGACACTCTTCAGCGTGGTGCATAATTTCAGAAATAGGGTTGAACTCTGAGACGTCGGGACGATACGGCAAAATGGTGTCAAGGGTGGAGCATGGCTCACGACCATATGGAAGAAAGAAAGGCTAGAAGCCTGTGGTTGACTGCGTCGTGGTGTTGTACGCATAGGTCACAAATGGGAGAATGAAATCCCAGTTTGATTGGTCGTAATTGACATACATGGCGAGCATGTCTCCTAGCGTTCGGTTGAAGCGCTCAGTTAGACCATTGGTCTGCGGGTGTTAGGCTGTAGAGGTGCGGGGCACCGTGCGGCGTGCCTGAAGGAGTTGTTGTACAACTTCGGATAAAAAACACGCCCTCGATCACTTAGTAGTTCACGTTGTGCCCCGTGACGCAGTACGAAGCGTCGCAAAACGAAATTGGCTACGTCACGTGCATCAGCCGTAGGTAGTGGAGCTGTTTCAGCATACCTCGTCAGATGGTCGACGGCGACAATGATCCATCGATTTCCAGTGGCAGTGTAAGGAAGGGGACCATATAGATCGATACCAACGCGGTCGAAAGGGCGCGCCGGACACGGTAGAGACTGTAATAATCCGGGTGAATGGGCCGCAGTCTTTCGTCGTTGGCATAATGAACAAGACCGAATGTATTTTCGTACAAAAGTGTACATACCATGCCAGTAGTAACGCTGGCGGATCCGCTGATGTGTTTTTAACATACCAGCGTGAGCATGTTGTGGGTCGGCATGAAAATACGCACAGACATCAGATCGCATGTGGCGTGGTATAATCAAGAGCCATTTACGACCATCCGCGTGGTAGTTTCTGCGGTATAGTTGCGCGTCCCGTATCGCGAAATGTGTGGCTTGGCGGCGAAGAGCGCGTGGGTACGCAGACGTTGAAGACTCGGAAAGAATGTTAAGGAGAGATGTTATCCATGGGTCTTTCCGCTGTTCAGACGACATGCTTGAGATGGAAATGGGAGCGATGGAGAAGTTGGTGTCCGAATGCAGGTCTGCGGTGGATCTCACTGGTGATCGTGAGAGGGCGTCCGCATCAGAGTGTTTTTGTTCTGAGCGGTAGACGACAAGAATGTTGAATTCTTGTAGGCGAAGAGCCCAATGTCCAAGGCGACCTGAAGGATCTTTTAGCGACGCCAACCAACAAAGTGCGTGGTGATCGGTCACAACGTCGAAACTCTGTCCGTACAAGTAAGGACGAAACTTGCTTAACGCCCAAATGATTGCGAGGCATTCTTTTTCAGTTACGGAGTAGTTCATCTCCGCTTTCGTGAGTGCGCGGCTTGCGTATGTGACGACGTACTCTGGAATACCGGGCTTTCGTTGCGCGAGTACTGCTCCCAGACCAACGCCACTGGCATCTGTGTGCACTTCAGGGGGGGTACTTGGGTCGTATTGGCGTAGAATCGGTGGGGACGTAAGCAGGCGGCGCAGTGTAAGGAAAGCTTCGTCGCATGCCGGGGTCCAGTTAGAAAAATTAGCTGGACCGTTCAGTAGTTGTGTAAGTGGGGCTATTATTGTTGCAAAGTTGTGGACGAAACGACGAAAATACGAGCACAAGCCGATGAAGCTCCTAAGTTCTTTGAGTGAAGTCGGCTTCGGAAAGTCGGCTACGGCTCGAAGTTTGTCTAAGTCGGGGCAAATTCTATCCTTTGACATAATGTGACCAAGTATAGTAAGCTGGTGAGCCCCAAAGTGGCACTTCTTTAGGTTAAGCTGGAGGTTTGCCTTGGTAAGACACTGAAGAACGGTGCGCAGACGGTCGACGTAGGTAGGGAAATCAGGAGAAAATACGATAACATCATCGAGGTAACATAAGCATATCTGCCATTTAAGGCCGCGTAAAATGCTGTCCATCATTCGTTCAAATGTTGCAGGTGCATTGCACAGACCGAATGGCATAACCATGAATTCGTATAGGCCATCCGGCGTAACGAACGCTGTTTTGGGACGGTCACACTCTGCCATCGGAACCTGCCAGTAACCTGAACGTAAGTCCAGCGAAGAAAAGAATACGGCACCTTGTAGGCAATTGATAGCGTCGTCGATGCGGGGAAGAGGGTATACATCTTTCCGTGTAATTTTTTTCAGTCGCCGGTAGTCGACACAAAATCTAATCGAACCGTCTTTTTTCTTCACTAGCACAACAGGTGAAAACCAGGGGCTAGAAGATGGTTTGATGACACCGCGCTGAAGCATATCATCCACCTGCTTTGCAATTACACTTCGTTCCTTAGGTGATACGCGGTAGGGGCGTTGCCGCAGAGGAGGGTGCGTTCCAGTGTAGATCGTGTAAGTGACGGTGTTAGTTTGACCTAGTGCCTTTTGAGGAAGGTCAAATGAATCTCGGAATTCATGCAGAAGGGTTATTAGCTGGTCCCGTTGATCCGGAGGAAGCTTGCTGTCGATGGAACGATTGAAGATATCCGAGGAGTAGTCATCTCGCGTAAAAAGAGGAGTAACGGCGTGCAGTCGAAGTTGCTGGCCAGGGTCGGGAGACTCAATAGGCACAATAACGTTGTCATCAACAGGATGAACATAGCCCATTGTTTCGTGAGCTCTTAAGGTGAGATGGCATGAGCTAGGATTGCAAACGACAATTCCGGAAGTATCTTGGTGAGGTGGCAGAACGGCTTATGGCAGAGACGTACCGTGGGGGCGACTGAAAACGTCAGATGGGGAGAACACAACGGTAGAGCTGGACAATTCAGTGCGATTGACGGGGACAATGGCACTAAGAGGAAGAACATCAACGTCGGAAGCAACAAGAAGCTTGCCGAGGTGAGTGCGCTCATTGTCGGTAGATGGCGCATCTGAAAACACAGAAAACTTCACCTGCGCGCGAGCGCAGTCAATTACGGCGTGGTGGCGTGACGAAAAATCCCATCCAAGTATCACGTCGTGGGAACAAGTGGTCAACATGAGAAACACGATGTGGTACAGGACGTCCTGAATGTTTACTCTCGCCGTACATTCTCCGACTAGTCGAATTGGTTGCACACTCGCGGTATTCAGCAAAACGTCGGAAGGCGGCGTCGTTACTTTTCGTATCGAACGGCAGTTTCTGACTCATCACAGATACGGCGGCACCTGCATCAACAAGCGCAAGAGTTCGTAGACCTTCAAAACACTTCCAGAACATTTTTGGGGGACGAGCGAGGACTTGTACAATGCGACGATTTCGCAGCTCGTGCCTCCAGAGCTGCGGCAGTCAGTTTTCCGTCTCCACAGGGTTCGGTCGGCGACGCAGAGGGGACGGAGAACGGTAGCGGTGTGGTGAGGACGAGCGACGTGGACCGAATGGTCGGTAGTCGGCAGCAGGGCGGTGGTCTAGTTCGGTTGGTGACGGGTCGCGTTTCACTGATTGTCGGTCGCATTGACGTGGCAGTTCTCGTTGCGCGTTGTACGGGGCCGGTAAAGAGTAGTCAGGGTACTTCGGAGGTGCAGCCGGGCCCGTTGCGAAGCGCCGGCGACAAAAGCGCGCCACGTGGCCTGGATATCCGCATGCGTAACATATCGGGCGATTGTCAACTGTGCGCCAAGGGTTTCCATTATAGCGCTGTTGTGTTGCTGGAAATGGCGTCGTTGATACTCGTACAGGCTGGGGAGTCGGCCCCAGCGGAGGTCGTGGCGGAGTAGCAGCAACAGCAGCGTAAGTCAATGGCGCGGTGACGGGTGCTGTCTGAGAGACGGATGGCAGTGCCTCAGAGACCTGCGCCTGTATTACCTGCCTGATGGCGGGCGCGAGACGCTCAGAAGAGGGTTACGTTGCCGGTAGATACGACAGGCACGAAAGTTGTCTGGCCACCTCCTCGCGCACGTATCGTTTGATTTCCGACATGATTGTGCTTTGGTCTCCACCCAGGCTCAATGCCGCGAGAGTTTCATCGGTAGCCGCTGGCCGCCGTGTCATGACCCGTTGCTTGCGCAACTCCTCCAAGCTCTGGCAAAGAGTGGCGAGTTCGGACACGGTACGTGGGCCCTTGGCCAGCAGCATCTGGAAGGCGTCGTCGTCTATCCCCTTCAAAATGTGTTTGATCTTGTCTGCCTCGATAATTGAAGGGTCAAGGCACTTGCACAAGTTGAGCACATCCTCGATGTAGCTTGTGAAGCCTTCTCCCTGAAGCTGTGCGCGTCCCCGTAGACGCTGTTCGGCGCGAAGCTTGCGTACCTCGGGGTGACCGAACACATCAGTAATGCGTAGCTTAAAGGCACCCCAAGTGGCGAATTCCGAGTGGTGGTTGTTAAACCAGAGACTCGCTACCTCTTTCAGGTAGAAGGGTACATATTGCAGTTTCGATGTGTCGTCTCACTTGTTGCTTGCGCCTACCTTTTCAAATGTCGACAGCCAATCTTCTACGTCTTGCTCATCAGTCCCGTCGAAAAAAGGTGGATCGCGCACGCGTAGCGCAGTGGGCATGATGACCATCGGAGGCTGGGTCGTACCTTGGTGGGTGTTTTCTTCAGCCATGTCTGAGATGGCAGGTAGTTTCCTGTTGCGGAGTTCCAGGTTGAGTTACCCAGCACCTCCACCACTCTGAAACGGGGTTTATTGGCGTAAGTAGTACTTGCACAGCAGGTCTACTGATGCGGAAAGCGGGCGGCAGCAACCGACGCAGGAAACGCAACGCTCGGGGGAACAGCTCGCACTCGGCTCCTCTTGCTAAAGGCGTGACCCACTGCGGCACATAATCTTCTTCCTCTCTACACTGCCATAGCGTTTTTCCTTTGGCTCTTGTGTATCCGTATCTCCAAGCACTGTGTGGAGTGTTAAAGTCTCCCCCTATGACGAGTAAATTGGGTGCCGCTATTTCTACGGCCTTCCTAAAGAGGAGAAGGAAGCGTTGTCGTATGTGTGGGGGATTGCTGTACAAAGTTAGAATAAATATGCTCGGAGATTTTTTTCTTGTAGGGGCAAGTTGTACGAGTATATGCTTTATTTCTGCGATGTAGGTGTCGTGGCAGATTTATTTTTATTTTATTTATTTTATTTATACATACTGCAGCCCCATTCAGGGCTATCGCAGGAATGGGACGTTATATAATACTAGGCAACAGAGCAAAAATACAAACAAATAATGCAAATTGTGAAGCAAGTACACTCGTAACAAAGCAAAAGAAAAAAGTGAAGTTAATTACGCGTCAGTAAGCTTCGCGTAGCTCGAGCCTACGATCGGGTGCCTGCGGCTGCGTTCCTTGTTCCATCCTCAGGGTTGCGGTCAAGTAGCCGGCGGTTACTTCTATTTTATTCTATTAGATCTACCTCTTGTTCCGCAACTGTTTTAGTGCATTGATAAGTGTAACTTCTTCTTATTTCATGTCTGTTTCTTCTCCGGGCCAGAGGCCTGCCCTCTGGTCAGCCTCTGTTCCCCCTCAAGATCTTCCTTTGGAGTTGTTTCTCCGCAATGGAACCCGTAGCGTTCCTGTCGCTTTGGTGCCGACCACCGGTGGGTTCATCCGCATGAAAAACCCCAAGACAATCCAAACGGAACTTCGTGCGATCACTCCCCACTCTCTACTGATAACAGAGGTTCGTCAGTTTGGACGCGGGGGAATACTATGCTGCTCACCAGACAAGGCCTGCATCCAAGACCTTCTGAAGTGCACTACTTTTGCATCACATCCGGTGAGCTCTTTTATCCCACCTCATCTAGCTTGCTGCAAAGGATTGGTTCGGGGGGTAGACGCAAGTCTAAGCCCAGCAGAAGTCTTGGACATCTTTTCCCCAGCAGGTGTTATTTCTGTTTACCGCTGTACCAAACAGGAAAACCAACAGAAAGTTTCCACTGAAACTGTAATTGTCACATTCGCTGGTACAGATCGCCCTTCGGAGATCAAGGCATGGCCGCTTATCTATAAGGTCGAAGCTTTGGCTCCCCGTCCGCTGCAATGTGCTAAATGTTGGCGCTTTGGACACAGTACTAAAGGTTGTCGATCGGAGACTCGATGCCGCATATGCGGGGCCATATACGGGGCTGGTCATAGTACTGCTGAGTGTCAATCAGACAATAAGACATGCTGTTTGTGCAAGGCAAATCACGCTGCAGACGATCCTAACTGCCCTGCAAGATCAAAAGAACTTCAGGTGATTGAAATCATTGAAAGGAGACGATGCTCTCGTAGAGAAGCAATTGCAGAAATTCAAAGCAGGAGTCAGGGTTATGCCGGTATAGCAGCTCGTCCACCTCTTTCTATGGATGCATCACTTTCTCAGTCCATTTCTGCTATGGTAGAAAAGGCCGTAGAAAAAGTATTAGAAAAATTTTTACTCAATCTGTCCGACTCACTCAATAGCATTATGGATTCACAGATGTCGGGTGCATCTGATCGAATAACTAAGCGTATCCAACCTCCTAGTGCCTCAACTAGTAAACCTGCTGAACATCAGTCAGATGTCTCTATCGATAACGAGGCAATGCTTTCCAGTCCTAACACAACTGAGCAGGAAGGTATATCTCATTCAGAATCAATAATTAATCGGGATGTAGATATGGATGCTCGCCTTTTGAAACGCACCAGATCACCCACTAGCAAACTTAATAATTCTTCTCATCCGAAAACAAAAAAGAGTGTGAAGGAACCAATGACGAAAGCGGACTTCTTAAAAGATAGTATCTTAGATCAAGCAGTTGCTACTGCTTGCTTATCATCATAGGGTACCTTAGAGTACTTCAGTGGAACTGCCGTTCAATTCTCTCTGCAACTACAGACTTATTATACCTAATTTCTCAACAATCTCCAGACGTCATAATCTTACAAGAAACTTGGCTGTCTGCTGATCAAAACTTCTATCTAAAAGACTATCAGTGCTTTCGACTTGACCGAGACTCACGTGGTGGAGGATTAATGTTTTTCATTTCATCCAAAATTTGCCATAAAGCACACTTAGTTTACCAACAAATATCACATGATTATGAAGTAATGGTTCTGGAAGTTCACTTTCCAGGATGCGCGCCACTATCTATAGTCAACAACTACTTTCCGGCTGGAATACAAGATGAAAGAGCTCTTGACGTGACTGCGAGTTTTTGCAGAAACAGTATGCTATTTGCGGGAGACTTCAATTCCCATCACGTTTCATGGGGATTCCGCACTGATTCATCAGGAAAACGGTTGTGGGACTGGACTAACCGGAATAACCTTATTTGTTGGAACTCCAGAGTTCCGACATTCGTTCGATGTAATTCGAGGTCCGTCTTAGACTTGACATTTGCCAGCTCAAGTGTGACAATATCGTCTTGGACTGTTCTTGATACTGCTACAAGTAGTGATCACTGCCCCCTGGTATTTGAAGTCAGCATTCCTTTAGTGACGGTAGATCGCCAGGTGCAAAGTTTTGTAAACTACTCTAAATTTAAAAAGAACTTGCAGTCAACGCTGTCTTCCTTGCCCAATATGGAAAAAAATATGAAAGCTATGAGCCTTTGTTCCACCCTAAAGTGTACAATTAAAAAATCACAGTTCACTATATCTTCAACAAAGGGAAAATTCATATCTGCCTGGTGGAATGCGGATTGCGCCAGAGATTATAGACGCCGCAACGCTGCATGGAAAAAACTCCTCACCAACCAATGTCCGACTAATTGGAGAAATTATTTATTTGCTAAAGCTACCTTTAGGAGAACAGTTTCATTAGCGAAAGACGATTATGAAGAAAAACGGTACACCTACTTATCCAAGAGTGGCAACAAGAAAGCTCTATTCAGATTTCTCCGTAATCGTAAAGCTATTACAGCACACGTAAATATTGACTCAGTTATTCTTTCTCCAACTGATTTGGAAAATACATTAACGGAAATTGCAATAGAATTGGAGAAGAGATTTACATCACAAATCAAAATAAAGTGTACAAAACCGTCATTCGGAAATGATTTTATTGAAGTAAGTAGGGATGAACTTGCGCACGTCGTTCGTATTCTGCCAAACACAGGTCCTGGACCAGATGGCGTCACTTCGGAAATGTTAAAAATATTATTCGACATCTCTCCTGAAGACCTTCTTAACGTTGTCAACTATTCACTTGAAAATAGTTGGATACCTCCTGACTGGAGACTTGCAAAAATAATACCGCTTCTTAAAAAACAGGGACTAGGAATGCAGATAGATAACATTAGGCCAATCGCTTTAACATCACACGTAGTTAAGTTAATAGAAAGAATACTTTACAGTAGAGTTACGAAGTTCATAACAGATAATGCGATACTCAGTGCGTGCCAGATTGGATTTAGACCAGGTTACTCTATATGGTGGGCGCATGTTGATTTAGAGGCTCGTATAAAGCTTGCTCGGCACAGACGACAATATGCGGCCCTAGTAACCCTTGATTTAGCCAAGGCATATGACAGTGTTGAACATGCTATTCTTATCAATGTCCTAAAAGAGCTTACGTTCCCGCAGTACATAACAAATTGGATATACGAATTTTTAAAAGACAGAAAATTTTATTGCTTCCAACGAGGTATTTCCACGCCGAAGTATAGCCAAACGAGAGGTGTTCCTCAAGGCTCTGTTTTATCGCCTGTGCTATTTAACATTTTGTTAAGTTCAATACCACAGAGTGATAAGGTACACGTATATGTATATGCAGATGATATCGCGTTCTTTGCATCTGACAACGATATTTATTCACTACATTTGACTTTACAGTGTTATTTGGCAACATTGGAAACCTGGTTTCAGAAAATTCATATGAACCTGAACGTAACTAAAAGTGCTCTAATAGTTTTTCCGTTGGACGCACCAGTTACTATTTCTCTTCAGTACCATCAGGAAATAATACCCCAGGTTAATTGTATTAAATATCTGGGTGTACTGTACGACCAAAAACTGAGCTGGCGTGACCACATTGAATATATTAAAATTAAGGCTACACGCGCTGTTGGAATGATAAGTAGGCTTAGCCGCCTCCGTTCCGGTCTTCGCAGAGATACGATGATCATGATTTATCGCATGTACGTTCGTCCGATTCTTGAATTCGGATGTGTACTATTCTCTGGTGGACCAGCATACAAAATAAACCCCCTCATTCTTTTAGAGCGGGAAGCGCTACGTAGTTGTTTAGGTGTGCCAAAATTCACAGCTAACAATGTTTTGTATCAAGAAGCTCGGATACCCACCCTTGCTTGCAGATTTCGTATTTTAACAGTAAACACCTATTTAAAATTTTCTGAATCCACTTTAAGAAGGCGACAATTTGTATTCTTTGCCGAGCCTGGTGTCTTCTTCAATGAACATTGGTCCCGTGTATATAAACCCCAAGTGCTATTTGTTCAAACACTTCTAGATACTTTAAATGTTAATATATTCGAGATCACACCACCTGTCAAACCAATCGGCCAAGTCCAAATAGAATTTGACAATATCTTCCCCATGAACGCAAAACACTTGCCCTCTAAATATTTGATTGGTTTATTAGAACAACACCTGTCTCAATTAGGTACTAATACAGTAATTGCAACGGATGCATCTATGAGTGGCGAGAAGGCAGGTGTGGGTATTTTTTCTCTCTCATTATTCTGGTCATTTTCATTACGCCTCCCAGATTATACACCAATATTTGAAGCGGAATTAACGGCCGTTATACTAGCTATTCGTAAACTTCCTGCGACTCATTCGACAGCTGTGATAGTGACTGACTCGTATTCCGTGTGTTCATTCTTATCATCGTCGTCGACACCAGCAGTACTAGAGACTTTTAAATCATTAATCCCAGCAAACATTCGTCTAGTGCGAATGATATGGGTGCCAGGCCATCGTAGTATATTTATAAACGAGATGGCTGACAAACTTGCGCGAACATCTCTTGATCTTCCGATTGTGCCAATCATGCCTCCTACAGCTAATGTAACAGCAGCGAGGTTTAGAAAACTTTCCCTTCTTGAAGACTCATCAAAAACCATTATACCGAATCCAGATTTCTCGCACCTGCAATTCACATGGAATAATAAATGGTGTCCCACGCGTAAATTGGAAGTATTGGTAACAAAATTACGTTGCCGTGTACCACCTCTTAATTTCTACTTAAACAGGTCTGGTCTGGTGCCATCCCCTCTGTGCTCAAGCTGTAACGAACCTGAACATATCGACCATTTTCTTATCACATGTCACCGATTCAAAAATCAAAGAAAAAACTGCTTCGAAATTTTATTCAAAAAATTAGGAATATCACTTAATACTCCAAATATTTTGTCTTTTGGGGCCATTTCATTGGGACATAGCGACAGGAACATCTGCAGGGCTCTCTGCGAATTCATATATAACACAAGAAGATTACCTTGCTGAGTCAGCCATCAGCTCCCGAATTTTACTAGTCACACTATCACTTATTATTTAGCTGATACACTGCAATGATTCAACTTTCAGGAAAATTTCATATAACGATTCCATTACAGATATTCAACAAATTCCATTATTTCTCCCCCTTTTTTCTTTCTTTTTTTTACATTGCGCCAAATTAATTTCACAGTCAAAACACAGTAATCATATTCCCCTAATCTAGAAAATCTATAGGTATTTGCTTGCATTAACCACCGGCTTCTTGGCCAATCCCCCTTAGTGGGTGAGAGCCACAAAAGAAAGGAACAAGCAAGCAAGCAAGCAAGCAAGATATTCATCGACAGCAACTATGAAGTCGGTTAGTGGTAAGGAGCGAATGCTACCAGGCAGGGAATTCGACAGTTCTATTGCACGCGGGAAAAAACTATATTTAAAGGTATTAGTACGAGCAAAGAAAGGTGTTACATTCAAAGCGTGGGAACTGCGGGTACTACTATCATCAGTAATTGTGATGAGGTTACCATGACCAAGGCCGGAGGAGGAGTTAATAATTCCGTATAAAAATTTTAAACCTTCGTTTTGGTATCGCGAGAGTTGTGATGGGATGTTTAATGATTGAAGGGCTGTGGTCGGCGAGAAGTTGCGGCTATAGTTATGAAAAATGAAATGGATAGATTTTCGCTGAATGTTATCTAGCAAGCTTACTTCACAGTGTTTGTAAGGGAACCAAACTACGGATGCATATTCGAGAACAGGGCGAATGAGTGATTTATATAAAAGCAGTTTAGTATCTCGAGGGGCGTTAGGTTAAGTGCGGCGCAAATAACCTAATTTTTTTAGCGCTTTACGACATACAAGATCAATGTGGCTAGCCCATAAAAGGTGTTCGGTTAGAATTACTCCTAAATATTTGTACTGTGAAACTCTACTAAGCTGGGTGCCACCTAGAAAATAGTCAAAAGAGAAGGGGTTGTGCCTATTGGTAAAAGACATTACTACTGTTTTAGTGCAGTTAACGTTCATTTGCCTCGTGTCACACCAGTTGCTAAAAGACGTGAGTGATTGCGCGAGATGGTAATGATCGTCAATGGAGTTGATAGTTTCATAGAGGACGCAATCATCAGCGTAGAGTCTTATTTTAGATGAGATTCTATGAGGTAAATCATTAATGAAAAGTAAAAGTAATAAAGGGCCTAGAACGAATTCCTGAGGAACTCCGGATGTCACGTCAATGAGAGATGAATCTGTCGAGCTGAAAGAAACGAATTGTGAGCGCGAATGAAGAAAACTAGCTATCCAAGAAACAATGCGAGGGTTATCGAGAATGAAGTTTAGTTTTAACAATAGCTTAGAATGAATGACGGAATTAAAAGCTTTGGAGAAATCAATGAAAATGGCATCTATTTGGTTACCTAGGTCTAAGTTATAAGTAACGTCATGCATGAAATCGACTAATTGTGTTACAGTAATATATCCGCGACGGAAACCATGTTGAGCTGATGATAGGATATTATTAGAGTCAAGGAATTCGATTATATGTTTGTGAATGATATGTTCTAACATCTTGCAAGAATAAGGTGCAAGAGATATTGGTCTGTAAATATAAAGAAGTTGTTTATCGCCTGATTTATGCAAGGGAAGTACTTTGGCAGATTTCCATGATCGTGGTACTACACCAGAGTCCAAGGATTTCAGAAAAGTTAAGGTAAGGTATTTTGCTGTCCATAAAGAGTATCGTGAGAAAAAATAATTAGGAATGCCATCGGAACCGGTACATTTTTTAGTATCAAGTTTCAGGAGAAGGCTTAAGACACCATCACAACTAATTGCGATATTTTCTAGATTATTATTCTGAGCAACATACCTAAACTCCGGAACTGCATGGTTATCGAGGGTGAAAACAGATTGGAAGTATGAGTTGAAAGCATTTGAAATGACATCAGGGTCGTTGGTTATAGCATCGTTAATCTTAAAACAGGTACTGCCAGTCATACTAGGTGATACTGACGTCCAGAACATTCGAGGATTTGATTTTAGTAGTTGAGGAAGTTGCACTGAAAAATAGAAATCTTTAGGATTTTTAGTAATAGTGCGAAGTTCATCCTTAGCTTTTGCAAAGGAGACGCGAGCCTCGGGTTTAGATTGTTTAATTTTAGGCAGCCTGCTAACACGTCGTGATAGGTGCAAGATATCGCGGTTAATCCAAGAAAATTTATTGTTTATCTTTTTTGTTTTTAGTGGAACGTGGCAAGTTATGCATGACCTCATAGCAACTCAAAGTAATCGACAAGCACGTCAACATGACACTCGGTACTGAGCGACACAACATGACCAAGATTATCTGCCAGGGCGTCAACAATAGCCGTATCATCAACCTTAGAAAAATCATATGTGGTATAGCTGAAACGTCCATGTGGAATGGGACAGTTAACGCGCACGAGGACTGCATTATGATCAGAGATACCTTCTAAGATCACGTATGTGACACCTAAATGAGCAAGACTGTTACTAGCAAACACTAAATCAAGATTAGAGTTCTGCCGAGTATTTTCATGAACTAGTTGTATTAGGTTATGTGAAAAGGAAAACGTAACTAGATCCCTACAAACAGGGGCACTAGATGCGGAATACGTAAGTGAAGACCAATGAATGCCGGTGATGTTGAAGTCCCCTAGAAGTATCAAGTTTTAACTATCCAGGCGATGCTGATGTATGAAATGTGAGAGATTGTCGAACAGATCGTTAGGGCCATCAGGAGGGCGATAAATACCACATATGGTTAAATTCTGTTTATTTAGTATTAGCTTGCACCAAACTAATTCAACGTTAGGGGGACCAGATAGAGCCTTAAAACTAAAATCTGAGCGTAAAAGCAAGGTGACACCACCCCCTTTTCTATTCTGGCGATCACAACAGAGAGCAAGGTAACCAGGAGGCGTGAATTCAGAATCGTGAATTTCATCGTGAAGCCATGTTTCCGTGATGCATATAACATGAGGAGAACATGAAGAAACTAGCGGAAAAATTGGGGGAATTCGTTAGTAATGCTTCTGGCATTAACGTTCAAAAATGCAAGGTCGGAGGCGGGTTGATAGGATGGTCAAGGCATTGATGCAGATGCGTTAGTCGTTCTGTCACTGCTGTCAGAATCACGAGCTATTATTAGTCTGTTTGAGGGGCCATCGCAGTTATACCGAACGTTATCAATAAATATATGATCAAACCTCATCTTGACAATTGATCCGTTATTACGATGCTCAGCTGAAGTGTTCCATAGCTTTTTACGTACGGCGCGTACTTTCGAGGAAAAGTCTTCGGACAGTTTTATATCAGAGTTTTTCAGCTTGTAAGCATTCTGTAGCAGTAATTGTTTGTCATTGAAATCTAGAAATTTCAGAATGACAGACCAATAACGTTCAGGGCGTGTTCTAGCTAACCTATGGGAACGTTCAACACGCGGACAATCAACGGCAAGCCTGTTGAACACGTTCACTACCTTGGAATGCAGTGTGTCATGATTCTCATCCTTATCTTCTGGTATACCATGAATAATGATGTTGTTCCTTCGCGAACGGTTTTCAAGATCATCAAATTTAGCCGTTATGTCAGCCACTGTGCGTTTTAAGCAAACGAGTTCGGAACGAAGCTGCTCGGAATCTTGCTCAGTCAGAGCTTTGGAGCATGTGTTTTCGAGAGCAGTCACACGCAGTTCCAAGGCGTCAAAACGTGTCTTCACAGTATTTTTTATTTCGCATATGTCTTGTGACAAATTTTTCTGGCAAGCAACTAAATCAGAAAGAACCTTCACGAGGGAAGAGTTATCACAATCTGACACTGCCAGCTCAACCGACGACTCAAGAGCCTTATAGGGAATATTCACGTGACTCGTCAGGTTTACTCAATTTTGAAGCAGCCACTTTGTTTGGGCCTGGGTTAAGCTCAACGTCCCCGCTCAGGAGTAGGCGACTGAGGCAATCAACGACATGGGAACAGTAGCACAAAAGACCAATACGCGAATGACCATGTGGCCAACACAGCAGCATCAAGAATCGATCATCAGACTGGATACAGCACGAGTTGTCGAGGTAACATACCTGTGCAAACAAGAAGATGCATTTAGGCAACATGCCGAGGCTGCTGCTGCATTGCCCACTGCCGAGATGTGCGAACGACCGGGCTTTTATACTGGTGATGCCTGACGTCACCGATGTGGCGGCGTCACTTAGCGGAGCTGTGATGATTGTAGCGTTCACGGGTGTGCGCAAGATCCCAGCTGTGTCAAGCAAACACGCCGAGAAACCAAACCGATGTCGCTCTTCGCTGAGGGGACTATCCCATAGCAAACCACCGGTGATCGCCACGTGTGCGTCCGAACTAGAGATTGCCGGGCACTGGACACGAGCGGCGAGGCCGGCAATGAAATTCAGGAGCTGTGAAAACAAGAAGATGCATTTAGGCAACATGCCGAGGCTGCTGCTGCTGCTGCCTTGCGCACTCTAAATTGCTACGAGTTCCTTCCTTAAAAGATCGGTTAGTGTTCTAATATCTTCTGTTGTGTGGCCGATCGCCTGATATCCCGGTAGCTTAGCTAAACCATGGGTTTTCTGCAGAATTAGAATATCCAGTTTGGTTCTGTCCCTGAGGTGTTGTTGCAGGACTGCTCTCTTCTCCTCATAGCTCCTGCAATTCCACTGCCAAATAATTAAGTCTGCCCCGCCGCGGTGGTCTAGTGGCTAAGGTACTCGGCTGCTGACCCGCCGGGCGCGGGTTCAATTCCCGGCTGCGGCGGCTGCATTTCCGATGGAGGTGGAAATGTTGTAGGCCCGTGTGCTCAAATTTGGGTGCACGTTAAAGAACCCCAGGTGGTCTAAATTTCCGGAGCCCTCCACTACGGCGTCTCTCATAATCATATAGTGGTTTTGGGACGTTAAGCCCCACATATCAATGAATCAAATAATCAAGTCTCTTTTTCTGGGATTTGCTATTTTGAGTTGGCTATCGAAGACGAAGGGGGATGAAAGGAGGCAGGCCTCATCAAACTAGTTGATATAGCCGCTGATGTGGTGCCCTGAGATAAGTGTGAATCGCCTTCAGTGCTCATCGGAAGGTTGGTAGCTGGAAGTACCGGAGGTGTCCTAGGGTTGAGATTGGCTACGTTAGCTTCGAGTTTATTTAGTCTATTCATGATCATGGATATTGCAAGTGAGAGGTTGCTGGTTGCCTCTACCTGTTCCTTAACTGTCTTTTGTATTTCAGACAATGTTTGATTAATGTTCGAGGTTTGCGCCGCAGTTTTATCATTAGACACCTGAGCTTTTCTTTTAAGAGGTGGCGGGGTACTGTCCTCATCCATTCGGTTATCTGGGATTTCTTCGAGGCGCTCTTGGGCCGCGGAACGCATTTGACTAGAAGTTCTATCTGTGCAGTTTTTTATACATTGAATTTCCCGAGTAAGTTGAGATATCAATTTTTTAAGCTCAGTGTTTTCTTTTTTCAGCTCGGCTATATCACTGACACTATGCGCAATCTCCCCCGAAGACTCAGGGCGCGTCCCTTTAGCCACGTTTGACCAGCTCGCCGTGAATGCCGGGTTCCCTTGATGGCCATTGCAACCCTTTGGCTTAGGCCGGGATCTGGAACGGGATTGAGTGCGCCTTCTCGGTCCTGGAGACTGGGAGGTGTGGCCACGTGGCGTTGTGCCGGACCAGGATTTTGATCTGGACCCAGGCGTTGCCCTCTTCCGGAATTGGGACCTCCCACGTTCGGTTGGCTTGGTGGTAGGGGGGTAGTTCTCCTCGTGCGTCTCATGAAGTTGTCGGAACCACAGGCGTTGTTTTACGATGTAGGGTGTCTTGAACTTGGCCTTGCTGAGTTTGTCAGCTGTGGGATGATCCTTGCCACACAGCTGACATCGTGGCTGAAAGTGGTGGTCCTCGCTCAGATCAGGCGTTCCACAACCCGTACATAGCTTGTCGTTTGGCCTCCAACACACATCGCTCCTGTGCCCAAGTCTGTTGCACTGTTTGCGAAAGTTCACTTGTTTCCTGTATAGCGAACAGCGCGTGAGCACTCCTCTGTACATGACGTGCGTCGAGACTTTGCTGCCTTCAAAAAGGACTACCACTGTCGTGGTGTCGCCAAGACGTTTGGCTGCGATGGCCGTAAGATTTCGGCCAGTAATAATCGCTGCGGTGATGTCCCATGGGGTTTCGTTCAAGGGAACTCCTTTGATTACACCTTTGACAGTGAGTTCCGGGGCCGTCTTGTATGGCTAGGGCTACCACGGCGTTGCTTGGTACCTTCCTTAGCACGTTTTCTGTTTCGAACTTCTGTCCATCCGTCGCCTGTATCATCTTTCCCTTGGGTGACGTCTTCGTGTTCCCGTTGGGTGGCGTCTTCATTCTGCTGCGATACCTCCATTATTGTTGATTACGGCCTGTATGACACGAACGCCGACGCCTGGCTATTGTGAGGCCGCCCCAGTTGACGTGGAGCGCCAGTCGTATAGTAGACGCTTCTTGGCAGATGCTGGTTTTCGGTCATAAAATCTCGAAAAATGATCACCTACCTTAGAATATTGTCTCTTCTGGTTCTCGGTGACGAGAAGAATCAGATGGTATATAAATCCGAGTGGTGCCTGGCTGTATTCGCTGCGAAATCTTTCTCTGAGAACAGAGCCGATGTGAAGACCGTCCATTCACCTCGGCGACCGCAGCGACCCCCCTAAGACGTCTTGTCCTTAATACATTTGTTGTACTCTTTGTTTTTCAGCTATATGTTACAAAGAAACTGTGTGCTCGGGGGCTTCAAGCACGTTCAGAATCTCAACGCACTGACATAATTCTTGTAAGTCCACAGTTTTTCTGATTTTTGTATATACCAACAAAATTGTTTTGCCGAATTGTGTGAATAGAGCTTATAAACGCATGTGATTGTGCAACTTGTCATGTAAATAGTCTGCCTTTCTCTGAGTATTAATAATTTTGTTTGTTATTTCCAGCTTTTCTCAGCAACAGAACGATACAACCTCGCGTTTCGGTGGTAAAACGTGGCACACCGAATACGTATTCATGGCCAAGAGCACGAAAATTGACCGAAAGAGAGAAGTGATCCAGTAGGAATACCACTCCATCGACTGTATAGCTGGGTTTTACAAGGCCTGCTGCAAATCATTCCATGCGAACGATTTCGCATGAAAACATATTGCATTAATACAACTGTGGAATAAACATATAAAGTGGGGAAGCTTACGTTCGCCTTTGTTTCATTGTGTGTTATGTACTTACACGCTAACAAGTTCAGCCTTTAGAGGCGTTTAATTTCGTCTTATATATGCACTGAGGCAGTGTCTTGTGCACAAAATGAAAAAAAAAAGAAATGCAGAACAAGGAATGTTGGCAACCGACCTGCAGCCGTCGGTAAATCGACGTTCATGGAAGGTCGGGCCATGATCAATCCACGTGTGGCACGCACTCGGGCTCGTCAGCCAACGAGGTCGGGCCAACGTTGTGTGCCGATGCCGGCCGGCGTGAGGCCAATGTCAATCCCCAAGACCGGCCCTACGATGGTGGCCAAAGTCGGTCCAACCACTTCGCAGTCAGTCACATACTTCTCGCCGACCTCTTGCCGAGGACAAATTGTTGCTTGGGAAGCTGATATGAAGCACTGGGGCTAGCGAGTATGGTAGCCCTGAACACTGCTGCATAAATCAACTTCTGCGGAGGGCGCCTACCTACAATTGACGCTAACCCGACGTGACGTTTGTATCATGGGATTTCATATGTAATGTTTGTTAAAGTGGATAGCCAGTACTGCAACCACAATTCACGTTTTATTGCCATTGGGGTCTATTTGAAATGTAGTTCCGAGACCTGGCGTGGCTCTGTGGTAAAATACTTGGTTGCCACGCAGAATGCTGAAGTTCGATTCCTGCTGAGACTCTGACTGTTACTAGTCGGGTCAACGCTGCCAAAAACCGCTTTTCCTGAACGCTCACGCGTCAAGATTACCCCCATCTGTTCTCGCCCTTCCCGAAAAAATACTGTTACGGGACTAACGAGTCGCTTACACTGCAGGCTATTCACAAAGTATATTTGCAAGACCGGTTGCAGCGCTGGCCACTCCGGCTCCGAGCTCGAGCAACAAGCGACCTTCGTCTTCGTCGGGCGCACACGCGTCAGCAATATGCATTCCGGCAGCCTACATGTAGCAATATAAACTGTCAGTCACCTGTGGCTCATACCCGTATACCCTGGCACATACCCGCCCGTGGGTATGTGCCGCACGTCTGGCGGAAAGGATTTGACAACGTACGCAATAGGATTGTGACATTATTTCTATCTAGACCAGTGAGTCGCATTCGTCCAACCATCTTACCCTTCCATAATAATTTTTATTTACCGCAAGTTAAATGGGTCATCATGAGAGCACCCAGACGTAGGCGGCTAGATAGATAGATGGATAGATAGATAGATAGATAGAAAGATAGATAGATGGACTCAAAATGGCTGAGTATGAATATAAACGCTTCGCATAGCAAAACCATGGTCCCAGCAGGTATCAAACCCAAGCGATCTGTGTGGCACTGACTTGTATTTAACCACAGAGCAATGACAGATCTAGAAACTGTTTTTGAAAAAGTCGCTATGCAGCTGTGATGCTGGTGCTGCCTCACTTATGGCTACACTAGCAGGCTATGTATTATGTTAACGACGCCAACAAAAAAACATTACGCATATACTCCGGTGTCAGCCTTTTTAAGGTCAATGGTGGTTCAAGTGCTGACTCCAATTTTACAGCTTTCTAATAACCACTGCAATGAGGCTCGTAGCGAGGATTTTTTTGGAGGGGGGGTGGCGAGGATTTGCTGGCAACATTGAAAAGCACATATTTTCATTTGTCCTTTTCATCGGAATTTCCGCGTCAGGGGAACGGCGCGCTCCCCTCTGGCTACGGGCCTGATTGCCTTTGTATCCCCATGATTCAGCAAGCTGCACGCAAGCGGCGTTGCTCTACACCCCCCGAATGAATAGCCTAACAAAAGTTACGCATGATATTCAGAATATAGCACCGTAAAGCGCACTTTCTTTCGAGAATATTGACGTCTGTACTCTAACGCGAGCACTGACGTTACGGCTGAGTGGGCATTCCGTCACTAAGCTTGTTATGCCATCTATCACCATGTAACGCATCGCTGAAACTGGTCGCTTAGCAGGCGTGAAGGATTGACTACAGCATTTCGGATAACACCCAGAATACGCACTTTGCGGGGGCGTCACAGCCGACCGATAGTCCGCTCAACGCTCTTTACAGCAGCAGGTTGAATGCCGCCACACCAACCTATAGCCTCGCTCCCAACACCCAATGTTTTTTTTTATCGAGTTGTGCTTTTAAAATCAGATTTGAAGAATTCATAAATAAGCAGTGAATGTATTTTTCTTGAATGGCATTCAATTTTACACGGGATGAATATCTGGTTTCTCTAAAATAAAGGACACCGACTTATATATCGTAAAATTTATCGCAACCACAGTGTTTGGTCACCTAGATACTCGGCGATCGAAATTCCCATAATAAGCGTTACCGCTTTTTGTCCAAAACACTTCGACCTTGCATATCATGCACCTTACCACCCATTCTAATGTTCCATCTCCTTATGTAACAGCTTTGTCGGGCTAGGAATTATTAGGGTAATTACTTTACGCCGTATAGAACGCGTTAGGACAAATTCGTTTGCATTGTGGACTGATCACTTCAGTCATTTACGACTGATCGCTCTTTTGCGGAACATACAGCAAGAGCTGAAACATGTGGAACGCAGCTCAATGTGTTGAATAAACCGCATAAGCCAAACAAACAACAAAAGAAAATATTAGACAACAGCACTTTTTTTTACTGAAAAGAGCACTTTATTTTGACCACTTTATACATACATACAGTATTTACAAAAGCGCTATTCCTTGAACAATTTTCACGAATCCTCAGCACACTATCACTGCTATAAAACCGCACTTCAAAGGTTTTTCATAAAGACTAAAAAGTGAGCGATGAAGCAAGTGGCGAACGTCACATCCAATGCTGTTTAGTTGAACGGCTGCGCCATTCGGATGCAACTCTTGGAGCGATGCAGATCATCTCGGGGAATCGTCAAAAGGTTAACAGTAGCGCTTAAGACGTCGTAGGAGGTCTTGACACGTGTACCATCATTAACGAATGGAATTAGACCAGATTCAAAACAGATGAAATGTTCACGTCCTCCTGGAAACGTAGACTATAGGGCCGATGCCGTGTTGGGACACTTTCTACTTTTGCCAGAAACGAATGGTCGTCTTGTCCCACGATGAATCCTCGTAGACTTTTGATAGCCTGTAAGAGAAAAAATCATCACAAATCAGGTAACCAATCGCAGTACGGTCACCAAATGCATGCATAGAAGCGAAAGAAGCAAGGGTTGTGGGAATCGCATGCGTGGAACAGCTTCCTTAGGCTTACTAAAACATGCGTCTGAAATGCAATGGTCGCACTGCAACTTCTGTACACAAAATTATTCCCAGACGCCTCTTTACGCTTGTTCATAACACCTGCTAGACGAATTAGAGAATAGTATACGAGGAACGTAATACGTGGCCTGCTTTGCGCAAGCGATCGATAATTACTAACCACCTGGATGTTTCAATCGCGATTTCCAATGCCGACCGATGTGCACCCACTAAGGGGCACTATCATCTACTTGGACTTGTGCGTAAAGTTGGAAATCAGCATATTAGGCCATCTCAGGATATAAAAAAAAGTAGTGATGCAATCCATCGCGCCTTGCGAATATCAAGAAGACAAATGAATTGGGCGAGGTTCCATGATAAAAATAGAAAACAGCGCTTAGACACATGCAGGAAAACACACGGCGCTGAACTTGCAAGTTCAGCGCCGTTTGTGCTCCTAAATTTGTGACCGGCGTCCAAGTGCTATGTTAGAATTTTTTGTCATCTAGCATAACTACAACATTCGCTTTGCTCCAGAGATGTGCTACTAGAAAAACTTTAAGCATAAGGCTCTTTCTGAAGACTGGTAATGAGATCAGACATGTTTAAAAAAATTACAGTCCATTTATGACCCTCTTTTTTTGCCATAGCAAAACGACCGCTATAGGAGAACTACCGGAACACAAGTATACACCACTCTTAACGAGTTCAGGATCTGCTAAGACTTCCACAGTGTATCTTATCCAAAGAATGTGCGATCAACTGGGCTGAAAGTTTCCTCCCAGAAAGCGAAAAATATGAACTAAGCATGAAACAGACATTCCCGAACGGGAACGTTGACACTGCAGAGCTACTGAATGACGAAATTTAGACAGTTGTCAAGGGTTCTTCAGAAAAGACAGTCGGCGTGAAAACACGCGCAATGGAGAAAAGAAGGTAGCACACACGACCACAATATTAGAAGTAAAAAAGTAAAAGCTTCCTTACGGGACGTCTTCGCAACGTTGGTTTATTAGAGGCCAGCAGCTTCATGAACTCGTGCGCTTGCAGCTTCTAACGCTTGCTGTCCGCCTTTCCTGTGGAATAGATGTCGTGCCGCCGCGTGTGTGGAGTCCAGGGTGGTGTAAACAGAGACCAGGCATTGTTGAGGATTGTTTTTCAGGACAGATTTGAGGGCAGAATTCAGCACTCCAACATTGACCACTCCTCCAATCCACAGGGCCACGTATGGCAGCTTGTTGAAGACACACACTCCGAGAACACCGTGTTCCAGCAGCCCGAACTCCGGATCAGTGGTTATTACGCAAGCCAAGCGAGTGTCCGTGTTGACGACAGGCAAAAATGTCATATCAGAACCGGGATACTGCATAGCCTGTGCGAAGTGCCAGTGCAGGTCAAAGTGCCTAAAATGCCCCTCGAAATTTTCGATCTTATACAACCGCCACGGGCCGATACGGCTGCGTGGCATGAGGAAGCAGTAAATCCAGGCCACATAAGAAATCCGCGTTCTGTATGGTTCCGTCACTTGAAGGTAGTAAAGAATCTCACTGAGAGCAAGGTGTTGCGCTTTGCCTCCCAGTCTCCCAAACGACAGCATAAAGGTGTAGTCGAGCTGGTATAGTTCTTGTGCTGAAAGGTTGAACAGGTAGCGGCTCAGTGTCTGCAAGTCTTTTGCTGTCATGGCTTGAGGCGAAATCGTCTTGCCAAGCGTTCCTACAGTTGAATCCAAAAATGCACTCTTGCCACACAGCAGCGTTCAACCAAGTATTTCACGCTGGAGGGGCGGTGTGTGCTATTTATATCGCCTCCTCTCAGCGAATACTTATCACTTGCCAAGGCGTAGCTGGCTGATTTTGAACTTTATTGGCAGGTTCAAATAGTGTCAAAATCACGTCACGTTTAGAACTAGCGCATGTCTGTACACCAGTGTATGTCGGTGTAAAACGTAAATCAGATACAACGGCGGCGGTGATTTATCACTCCTTTCGCCATTCGCTTTCCCTTTTCAGGTTGCAAGTTCGTTGACGTCAAGTGGTACAGCGGTGAGCACTGTTAGGGTGAACACGCGAACGCGTGGCCGACGGCACTGTCAGCGCCCCGTTACGGTCATCACCGGAAACATTGCGCATGCGCATCACGCCTTCCGCAAAATAATTGTTCCACCGCGCGCATGACGTCATGAATGCACTTGTTCGTCGTCTACTAGCCACATTTTTGTTTTCTAAGCCCATGCGTCCTGCATTTTAAGATTTCTTTAAACATCTGTGCTTGAACAGAACAAAACAAAAAAAAACTTGTATACCTATGGCGGCGTGTCTATTCGTTTCCTTCAAAGTTGTTGTGCACGCAACGCCGTATATAAAACAACCAAACATCTTTTGCAGCCGTTCATTCTGTCGCCAGATCGTATTATGGCCAGGGTTCCTGATGATGAACGGCGTTCAATTGTCGATCTTTCCCTGAAAGGATATTCCCAGCGGTATATTGGCGCTTTAGTTAATTGGCCCCTGAAGACTGTGAACAGGATTATTCAAGCCTACAAGTATGAAGGTCGCATTCAGGATGCACCCCGCACGCCCCGCCCTAAAGCTACCACAGACGACGAAGACGCCCTCATAGTTAATTGCAGCTGCTGTTCGTAACCCTTTCTTGCCAGCCCAAGCAATACGCGATGACTTGGATTTGGACGTTTCGGACACCACTGTTCGACGTCGCCTGCGTACTGCGGGCCTTCGCAGTCGCGTCGCAGCGCAGAAGCCACTGCTAACGGCGGCACACAAGGACGCATGACGGCAGTTCGCTGAGTTGCACAAAGCATGGACATCAGAAGAGTGGGGTCGCGTAATCTTTTGGGATGAGTCGACGTTTTCGGCGCGACAAGACCAAAGATTGCGTGTTTGGAGACTATCAGGCACACGGTGAGGCAATCTTCCTGCTTTGAGAAGCAATTGTTTTAGTTGCCACGCAGAAACCACGCTGGAAATGCCACGCAGAAACGACCCAGACAACGTGCAAGGTGTTTCTGCCAGTGGGAAATCGAGTGTGAGCGTGTGGGGTGCTGTTTCAAGATATGGTTTAGAGCCCCTGCAACGTATACGTGGACACTTATCGTCGGAACAATACTGCAACATTTTGAACAATGTGCTGTTGCCATATACGAGCAGTTTATTCCCAGACGGTGATTACCTGTTCCAACAGGACCAGTCACCGTTACACACGGCGCGGGCTGTCAAGGAGTTCCAGGCGCAGCAGCACATGCAGCTACTGGAATGGCCTCCGAAAGGAGTGGATCTGAATGTGATAGAAAATGTGTGGGGCCGTCTGAAAGCTTCTTTGGCAAGGAAGCCCCTTTATTCCGCTACTTCGGACCAGTTGTGGGCGCAAGTCAGCAATGAGTGGGAAAGGCTGAAAGCCGATGGAGAATATGTTCGATCACTTTACGACTCGTTACCATCCAAAATAGCTGCAGTCGTTGCTGTAAGTGGTCACATGACTCGCTATTTGATTTGCTCACGTTTTCATATTTGTTCTCACGGTCTTGTTTAACTTGAATTGCAAAAGTGCAATTTTCTTGAATAAAAAGTTTAATAATTATCCCTCTTACACTCACTTTTCCCCTTCACGCGCCAATCTTCAATCCAGATGAACCATGAAATGCAGAAGGTATCAGCTCAGCGAACCAAAAATGCGGCTAGCAGATGACGAACAAGCGTATCGATGACTTGTTGCGCGCGCTCGAAAAGTGTTTCGCAAAGCATATGCAGCGCATGTGCAATGTTTCCAACGATGGCTGTTACGTGGCGCTGATAGTGCCGTCGGCTACACGCTCGCGTGTTCACCCTAATGCCTAGTTCACACTGAATCATCCGCTTTCTACAGCGACCGAAATTCCCCTGCCGCCGAAACGCAGCGTCGTTCGCACTGGACGCGCCCCGCGCCGCCGAATATGCCATCTACACCGGGCGAACGCGGGATGGATGCGCTGTCACCCGGTTGTTGTCACGGCTCGCAAACGCCACTACGCTATCCGGTGGCGTATACTTCGATGATTCTCGTACGCAGGAAGCAAGAAAAGACAGTACGGCCAACTTTGCTGGCAAGTGGCTGTCTTGTAATGCACGAAGAGCAGAAAAACCACCGACGCCAGCGGCGTTGGCGGGTTCGTTTTGCTCTGCAACACCGCAACAAGCTCGGTCACGCCAACAGCAAGCTCGGTCACGTATTCCACGAAATACGGACGCGAAGGAGGCACAGAGTAGGTTAAACTCCCATTGGTTTCAACATTCAGTTACGTGCACTGCGGTATAACAAGTGAGTAGGGCTTGGCCACCATTTTTTTAAATTCCTTGACTAGCGCTCCTATTGGTCCGCGGTGACCGATTCAGCGGCAGACGCCGCGAAAATCGGTCCGAGAGCGATCGGCGCGGAGAGGGCCCTTTCGGCGGATCTCGCCGCCGCCGAACCGGATTCGGAGCACTTTCGGCGGCCGGAATGCTCAGTGTGAACGCGGCATAACAGTGCTCACCACTGTACATACTGACGGAAATGTCTACCGCTCGGATTTTCTTTCGCGCTCGTAGAATTCGAATGCTTGATTGTCATGCCAGCAGCAACGAGCATGCTTTGAAGCCATAAACAATGATTGGCATCTTCAAATATTTCTCCAAAGGTGGTGAAAAATGAGTGCTAGTGGTCACACGACAGTAATATCACACTTACGTATCATTTTAACAAAGCTGATAAAGGGCGACAGTTAGATATCGAAGTTCGCTCCCCTTTCCTGAACACTGGAATGATTTGATTGATATGTGGGGTTTAACGTCCCAAAACCACTATATGATTATGAGAGACGCCGTAGTGGAGGGCTCCGGAAATTTAGACCACCTGGGGTTCTTTAACGTGCACCCAAATCTGAGCACACGGGCCTATAACATTTCCGCCTCCATCGGAAATGCAGCCGCCGCAGCCGGGATTCGAACCCGCGCCCTGCGGGTCAGCAGCCGAGTGCCTTAGCCACTAGACCACCGCGGCGGGGCCACTGGAATGATTTAGTCTCTTTAAATTGTAATAGGAGTGACCCAGTCCTCAAAATTGGATCACACGTGGTATAGGGATGACAATATGGCTGGCAATTGACTGGGCGAGCGAATTCCGTCAAGTCCTGCAGAAGTGCCTTTAGCTATACTAATAATACTGAGGATTTCATGGGGATCTGTTGGGAAAAGGTAAAATGACTGTGAACAGCAGACGTGAGATTTATTCGGTGTTGGTGGTAGACTAGAAGATTGATTACAGTAAGTTCAATTCATTCGCAATGCCAATTGGCTGATCTAAGACATGGTCTGCAGTTTGAAGCTTAGTGATAGCTAAGTCGGATGTGTTTATCTTTAAAGAGTTGATAATTTGATATTGTTCTTTAGTGTTGCCACCGGGCGTTTTCTCCTCGTAATAACATTTGTTGGCTTTTTTAAAGAGTCTATTCACAGTAATAGAATAGAAATGTAACAATTTTAGTCTGAGATTGAAAAAAAAAACGGGGTTCGACTTTACTGTGAAGGTTTTATTTTGGGCATTTATGTTAGTATACTGTTTGTTATCTACGAATTATGGAGAAAAGAGTAGATTCTCCCCCATTTAACTAGCGTGACACTATCATGAATACACTTACAATATGCGAGACGAAAGATAATCAGAAGCTATGTTGGCATCTCTGCACGTTTCAATGAAAGACCAGTCAACATTTGTTATGTGGGTTATACAAAGTTTTCTTTGTTTAAAGTTGTTCAAGAAAACCTAAATTCATAATTATATGTGAAACTTTCATATGAAAAAAAAAACACAGGACAATTGCCAGTAGTGAACGTGACAGTTTTCTGGTAAAACGAAGTTAGGAAGAACATGATGGATGTGTTACGGCGTTCAGGATTACACTATAGTTGGAAGCGCGATTAAAGATTCGTGTACGAAACCACATCCGAAACCTCGGAAACAATTTGCGTACTAAGTGCGATTGGTAGCATCATCAAGTAAATTATTGTTTGAATTAATAAAAAATAACGACATTCTTACGATCAGAAAATAAAGTTTCAGGGAGAGCATTAAAACTTCAACAAGACTGAAATTGTTCTAAAAGGACAACGATAAATAGTTTGAATAATATGCTGATCAGTGGATTTCATTGATTGATATTTAGAGTTTAACGCCCAGAAACCACCATATGATTATGAGAGACGCCGTTGTTGAGGGTACCGTGCACCTAAATTAGAGTAAACGGGCCTTCAACACTTTTTGCCTTCACCCAAAATGCAGCCGCTGCCGCCGGGATTCGATACCGCGCTTTGCGGGTCAGCAGTACACCTAAGCCACCAGACCACCACAGTGGGGTGATTATCAGCGGATGAAGGCTTTTCTGGTTCTATTCATTGATTGATATGTTGGGTTTAACGTCCCAAAACCACCATGTGATTGTGAGAGACGCCGTAGTGGAGGGCTCCAGAAATTTCGACCACCTGGGGTTCGTTAATGGGCTGAGCACACGGGCCTACATTTCGGCCTCCATTGGAAATGTAGCCGCCGCAGCCTGGATCCGATCCCGCGACCTGCGGGTCAGCAGCCGAGTACCTTAGCCACTAGACCACCACGGTGGGGCCAACGCACGTCAATGTGAATTGATGATAAGCTATAATTGCTCAAGAAGGACTCTAATGTATTTTTACTAAAATAAGATGACATGGCAAAGCACGGCTTTCACTGGATAGATACGTTACTATAGGTGAAAATATCTATCAAAAGACAGAAAGGTCCGTTTCGGTGCAAATGCAATACGCCTTACCTTCATTAGATTCTCTCACCTTAATGTGACAATAGTCAGCCCAGATGTACCACCAACCCTTCTCTCTTTTGAGAGAAAGAGCTTTCGCAAAGGATCTTTTGTTTACTGCGGTGAAGTGGTCATTTACAAGCACAGAATAATGACGAGGGCCTGGAAATCCGAGATGATTCGTGTGCTGTTTAGCGTTGCGAACCTTCCTTAGAAGTTCCTACTTTTTATCGCGTTAATAAAAGCACAGGATAAGGCTTTTGCGTGAGCGACTCTTAGTGGGGACGCGATGAATGATGTCGATGTCTGAATCACGGAGAGTGCGAATGATCTTTGTACCCACAGCTTTTACGAGGGCTGTACAATGTTCCTCTTGAGTACACGGAATTTTTTTAGGTACATTAGGTCTCGAGTATTGTTCCTGTTCAGACACACGCTTAGCTAACGTTGCATTTTGTATCTTTAGTGACTTGTTAAAGGCAACTAATGTGGTGTTCTGGGACCATAGCACCTCAACAAGTGCATTGAAACCACCAATAGCTATCACAATTATGGCTTCCATTGCAACTTCAGCCTTAAGCTTTGATATCTATGATTAAGATGAAAGATTTCTGGGTTTGCATTGATCTATTCACTTACAAGCTTTTTCTACCAGTTTACCCTCATTCCAGGCTCCAAGATGCCTAATATGCAATGCACGAGGACAACATCAGGACAAAATCATTTTTGCCGCCTTTGTGCTGCAGCCAGCTGGAAAAAGCCAGCCGATTTGGTGGGAATAAACGTCGCGAATTCATGTGTGTACTTTCCCGAAAGTACGTCGTAGTCGCCGAACATTTCAGCCCCTAACGCAGTTTACACAAAATAATTTTGGCGAATATTCTTCCCGTACACACGATAGTGAATGCCCGAACTTCCTTCCCCGCTCACGCCTTCTTCAAACATGCATGTCGCTGCTTCTTAGTTTGGGGTATGCATCCAAACTCACACCATGGTGAGACCATGTGATGTAATTTTTTAACCATCGAAGGGCCGCCCAGAGCAGTTGCTGCGATTGCTCGGTTTCGGAAACAATATATCGTTTCTCTCCAGCATAGTGCAAATAAATATATTGAATTCTTGTGCCCACAGATCCAAGAAGCACAATATATATATATATATATATATATATATATATATATATATATATATATATATATATATATATATATATATATATATATATATATATATATATATATATATATATATATGTATATATATAAGTTATGTCCGGTGTTGTCGTCGGCCCATAGACGTACGCGCTGGTCGCGGTAGTCCAAAAAGCTCAGACAGCCTCGAACGGTTAAAAACAAGTTTATTCCTATTCGGATGGAGGCGGCGGCCGAACTGCGGGGGAAACGACGGTGGCTCGTTTGCGCCGAGCGGGAGAAGGGGAGGAGTCAACATCTGGAAGCAGTTTCAGCATCCGGTCCTTCGCGGGTTCGGAGGCTCGCTCGTGACACAGTGGTGCTTGGCACACAACAATATATATATATATATATATATATATATATATATATATATATATATATATATATATATATATATATATATGTGTGTGTGTGTGTGTGTGTGTGTGTGTGTGTGTGTGTGTGTGCGCACCGTGTACATATACAAATTAAATTCCCCAAAACAAGGTGCAGCACTGCCTGCCTTCACTTTTGACACTTAATAATATAACCAACCGTATAATAAAAAAACATCGTCCTAAATTTTCTGGCTTCCAATGGCGTTATGCCAATAACATATTTGGAAAGCAGCACAATTTAAGCTGTCGATAGAAAATGAGAACATGTTACAAAGGATTTACGCAGAATAACAGACGGACTATATATACAATTGGCACTTTCTAATATGTGTGTGTGTGTCGTGTTTAATAAGTTTGATATGCAATAAGCCTTTCAGAAAGCAGTACTTATCTTCAGGAAAACTGGCATGATAAAACCGAGTCGTCACCGATATAAATGTTGTAATGACGTTACTTATACATGGGTTTCTCGTGAAACAGTCGAACGCATGTCCGCTAATATGAGGAACACTGTGCTCTGGATATCGTAGAGACTGCCGACAAAACGAGCGTATGATTTAATCGCGGCTTTGATACTTCTACTCTCTTCGCCAGTTGCCACTTACGATGTAACGCAGATAAAAGTTCTGCTTGAGTGAGAAGCTATGCGGATCGATGCAAATTCTGATTGACACTTCATTTCATGTGTGTGTGGGTCAACAGGCTCTTGAAACAGTTAATGTATCAACGCAATTTCGGCGTGCTTGCATATTCACTCGTGCAACTTGGCACGTCGCCGGTGCGCCTACTGAAGAAGGCTCAGAGACGCGTCAAACGCGCTAAAAATGGGCGATTACATGCTTTCGCATGCTACGGCGCATGCGCTCCCAATGCAGACGCTGCTGAGATCTTCAGTACCATAGGACAACAGCGCCACTGCTACTGTCACCCACCGGAGAATCGGCCGTGATGCGGCGCAGCCGCCTCGTTCCTTCCACTGCCTTCTTCTAGTACAGTGTAGTGCGGTTGTTTGCGATGCGGCGGCTTCACGAATATGAAGCCATGGCCGCTCCTTAGCGTTTCCTTCATCCTTGCGGTAAACAGAAGAAATCTCCCCGCCATCCCACATAACAGCAGTTGGCCAATGCTAACGTGGTGGAGGCCTAGAAGAGGTCGGGGGAGAGAGAGAAGAGAGGAGGCACGTGGTTAACCACGAACGTTGCTACTTTGCGAAGTTCTAGGGGCTTTAGCAGCGAGGATAAGCGCACGCCCTCACAGCCGTTGCTATGGGAGAGGAAGTGGCGCGGACGCCGCAGACAACGTCGAATGCCTGACATGGCCCGACTATAGAATGCATTCACATTTAAAAGCGCGAGCCGGCACGAGGCATTGCGGACGCTAACAGGGTGGCTGGCTGTGACACACGATCGCTCTCTTTTGCGCTCCTTCACTCGATCGGTTATGCCGATGCCACTCAAAGCAGGAATGAGTGGCTAGGAGCTGCGCCATAAAATAAATTACTCTAGCGAAAAGTGCTTGAAGTTTGCGATTTTCATCGGCCTAACTATTGACGTCACGCGTGGTAACCAGTGCTGCGAGCATCGTTGCACCGATTGAAAAACATAACGAATAGGCCGGAAAAAATATTTCGAAAACTTTTAGAGAGCAAGCCAGTTACCATCCACAAGGCGCATAAACCGTCTCTATCACTAACCCCATTCTGCCTTAAGAGAAACGCGTTATTACCAATCAAAACACCCTTATCAACCAGTCACGACCCGTAAAGGGCATTTGCCGTGTCTATCACTAACACACTTCCACTTTAAAAGAAATATGTTACCACGAATGAAAACGCTCTTAGGAAAGGAAATAACTTTATTTTGGTCCTGCGGATAGCGACTGAGTCACCCACCCGACTCAGTCCCACGTAGGCTCCGGCAAGCCGGCCACCTCGCGGGCCCGCTGTGCAGGCGTGAGCTGATCAGTAAGAAATGGTCTGCGTAGAAGCATGTCAGCATGAAGCTACTCTACTCCTACAGAAAGAAAAAAAATGTGTCATCACGAATCAAAATACTCTTATCACGGATGCTTTTATCTCTTGATTGAGGTAACAGCCGTCTGAAGACAGCTTTCGCAGTCTTACGGAGAGCAGCGTTTCTTGTTTTCGGCTACCTCACTGGCATGCCGACCGCGGGGACGCCGAGGTAGTCGCAGGAGCAGCTATCTCCAGATTCACGCATCTATAGTATTGCTTCTATGAAATGAATAAGCCATCAGCAAAGAAATAGTCTACGTAGGTTGCGCGAGAATGTACTGCATAAGATAGAACGTGCATCGGTGAGCCAAAACTCTACCGAACTAGACTGCATCTGGCAAAAAACGTAGTGATATACAGCCCGGCCACCAAAATTGAGGGCGCCGATGTCTCCCGGACAGAGCAGAAAAATTTGCATAACGATGACGCTTCCCAAATACAATCGTAATATCACTATAAATCCCTCCGAGTGTAATTATGTAGCCGAGAAAGAGCTCATTCCTTTGTCCCCTGAGAACGAGCGTACAACACGCGAGTGGACGGTATACTGACTGGAAAACGCATGCGTCGTGGCCAATACCGGCGAAGCCTGTATTCTTCTTCACCCTATTGCGCACTCGCATGTGGTAGGATTGGTGGTATTCAAAATACGCTCACCCTCTAGCAAGCTTAAAAGATTTTCGATAGCCGGGTGCGAGTGTTGCTTGCGATTTTAAAGTTTTTTCGATATCTTACACATGTCAGTGCATAGGTTGTCTTGCATAGAACAATTAGCAAAAAAAGCGGCCATAGGATAAGGTTCTTCTTGACGCTATCGCTGTTTCCATGTTTACGCTTAACCACATTTTTATGGTACACTGTGTTTGTTCTCATAGCTAGATTATTGTCACGGAGTCGTGACGTGGCCGAAGACAGGAGACTTTATGTTGGGATTTAACTGTTTATTTGGGCGAACCTGTGCCCGGTAAACGGAAAGTTCGATTACAGTAGCAGTCTTGGACTGATTGCGTTTAAGAGAATTTTATTTCCGAATATATCTTACACAGCTTATGTGCACACATAAAAATGGACAATGGTGAACAATGCGTATGTACAATGCAAGCTGTTATATACAGCGAAAGAACTTATAGCGTATGCAGTGACGTACAATGCAAAAATTGTACAACAAATACAGGACATTCATGACATCGAGATGATTAAACTTAAATAAACAGTAAGGCTATATGAAAAAACAAGGGGAGGTCATTCACAGTGTAGCGTGACATTTTGCATTCACCTGTGAGGACAATTTGCTCTCGCGCTCAAGAACAATATTGCACAAAAGGACATGTTTCTAAAGAAGAAAAAAAATACACACTGTAATGTCACAGTGGTACAAGCTCTAGACCACCTCCTCAATAGGGGAGGAAAGGCATGGACACTCTGTTGTTTTTTACGATAATAAATCGCGTAGACCACCGTCGGAGGAAAGCCTCCTCTCCCAGCATGACTAGTTCTGCGTTAAGATACATAAGCATTATGTTTCTTAGCCGATGTAGTAGGGGAAACATGGCTCTCTGGGGGCGTCCCCTCAGGCAGGCCAGTCCCCTTCGTTTCCATAAGACGAAGGCTCCGATAGCCATTAAGAGTACGACAAAGTTATCCCTGTGGCTAGACTTCCACTGCATACTTGTTTGGAACATACTGATAACCATGCGCCAAAAGGTGCGCGCTGCTATACATTAATTGAAGACATGGTTCAGTGTTTCGAAGCGACCGCATTGCGGGCATGTGGCGGAGGGCGCCACGCCCCACGCCGCAAGGCGGTCGGCCGTCGGTAAAGCCCCCCATTCCTTGAGCCAGTTTAGGTCATGGACCTCGGAGGGGAGAGACGTGTTTGTAAGAGTCCAGCGTCTTTTCACCCGGCATTTCCGCCGTTGTTCTTCAGATAGGCTTTTAAATGCTATTAATTCGCTCATGTCGGTGGGGGACATTTCCATAAGTTCTTGAACAGGAAAATCGTTTCGCCATTGTTGCAAAGATTTTATAACATGTGTGTAATACGCTGGTGGCTGCTCAGCAGCTGGTCCCGTGTCGTTTGCTAAATCAAAAAGTCTTCTAGAGGTTCCTAGCAGATACCTACACTACAAGTTGCCTGCCTCGATACGATGAGTTCTCTAAGAGTGCCCAGGTGTTTTTGAGAGCCAACATGCGGCACATTACGTCAAGGTTGGGTACACTGGGCCCTCCCCATTTTACTGGTAGGCGGACCAAGGCTCTGGCAACAGCTTCGGCGTGGCCATCCCAAAAAAAAGGAGCCGCATGCAGCAGCCACTCTCAGCAAAACCCGTCAAGTTAGTTCAGAATTACTACTGGACGTAGCGTTCGCGTTTTCATTGAATCAACTAGTAACTGATAACACTCGGATCACTGCGACGTCATCGTCTTTACTTGACCTAGCGTTTGTAAGTAGTACATTAGAAGGTTCTTCTGCGTCCATCGAGAATGGCATTTCCGATCACAAATCGATTACCTTAACCTGCCCCATTTCATGCGCGAAGAAATACAAAAAGCCACTACCTACTTACTTTAAAGATTACGCACGTGCGAATGACCCTGCTGTGCTACGTTTCCTGGAAACACAATTTCATGAATTCATTGAGCTTACAGACGTAAAAGAACTTTGGGCGCATTTTAAAAGCACTGTTAAATATTGCGAAGACACATTCATTCCGAATATAAAGAAACGCATCAACCGAGAATACCCTTGGATAACGCGTAAGATAATTCAACTGAAAAGAAAAATAATACGACGGCAGAAAAAGGGTACCAAAACAACGTACGTGATCTTATCGGGACATTAAAGCATAAAATGTCAGAAGCAAAAACCCGCTTCTTTAACACTACGTTAGCTTCGTTTATGGCGCACTGTCCCAAAAAATTCTGGCGATACTTATCAGATGAACGAGACTCAATCTCACAAATTAAAAATTCGGAACAAGTCATTAAAGATCCCGAACACATTGCTAATGAGATGAACAAGTTTTTTCAGTCAGTTTTCACGAAACATACCAGTAATGCGCAACTACCTCCTTATACTGTGAAAATACCCATGGAAGAATTAATCGTAAGTGAGGAGGGCATACTTTCTCTATTACAAAAGCTTGATCAAAAGAAATCTACGGGCCCCGATCAAATCACTAACTCATTTTTAAGCCGATACGCTAATTGGACATCTAAGTATCTCTTTAAAATATACACGTTATCTCTTCAAACTTCACAAATACCAGACGACTGGTGCAATGCTGTAGTAGTTCCTATACATAAATCAGGCCCCAAACTAGAAATAAGCAACTACCGCCCAGTGTCACTTACGAGTTCGTGCTGCAAAATAATGGAACATGTAATTTTCAAGGCCATAATAACTCACCTAGAAACAAACGAACTTCTCTACAAACAACAGCATGGTTTCAGATCAGGCCTCTCAACTATAACCCAATTAGCCGAATTAACCCATGACATAGCCAACGCAATCAACGATAACGTCCAATTAGATGCTATATTTTTAGACTTTTCTAAGGCGTTCGACGTTGTCCCACATCTGGATTTAGTCAAAAAACTATCGGCTTTTGGTATTGATATCAAAATAATATCCTGGATCAACAGCTTCTTAACTAAACGGAAACAAAGCGTTAAAATTGACAATCAGCTATCAGAACCACTTGATGTTTATTCTGGTGTACCTCAGGGATCGGTTCTTGCACCTCTGCTGTTTTTAATGTTTATTAACGACATCCACTTTTCCGTTGAGAACCCTATTCAGATGCGTCTGTTTGCCGACGACTGTGTCGTGTACACAGTAGTGCGCAATTCAGACGACCAAACTAAACTTAACAATTCACTTCAGGCAATTTATTCCTGGTGCAATACTTGGGGCATGAAACTAAACACATCAAAAACGCATTGCATTTCTTTTACAAATAAGAAAACCCCCCTTAACTATACATATAGGATTGGAAACTCAATTATCGAAAAATGCAATCAAGTAAAATACCTAGGCATTACACTCACGCCGAACCTTAACTGGGAACCACACATTTTGGCCATGTGTCAGAAAGCGGAAAAGAAGTTATCTTTCTTGAGAAGAAAACTGCGCAATGCACCACCACATATTAAAATAAATGCCTACAAAACACTAATTAGACCATGTTTAGAGTACGCCGATCTCATCTGGAGTCCACATCAAAAGTACCTGATTAGTAAAATAGAACGAATACAAAAATTGGCAGTAAGGTTCGTATATTCAGAATTCGCGAGGCAGTCCAGTACCGCAGATTTACTCGCAAGGGCAAACTTAAAACAACTTTTTCAACGCAGAATAATGTCACGATTAAAATTCCTTTACCAATTATATCATGGTCATTTCCACATATCACGCTCTCATTACCTGCAAGATCCGCCTAAACAATCATTCCGACTAAATCATTCTAAAACAATACGCCAACCCTTAAGTCGTGTAAACGCTCACAAACATTCACTTTTTCCGTCGGCTATCTCCCTCTGGAACAGCCTACCCAATGACATTGTTTGTTGTAGTACGATTGACTCTTTCATCAACCGCATACAGTGTATTGAATTTGCACCATGATTTTTTTGTTCATTTTTTTTTCTCTGGCAATGTATGTATTTCGATGTATCTATGTACCCACTCCTGCTTGGGCCGTGAAGGGCCTGCAGTATATTCAAATAAAAAAAAAAACCCGTCAAGGTGGTCGTGGAATTCTGGCTACATAAAGCAGTGGCACTGTTATGCTGGATTTAATTAGGTAAACTCTCTCAGTAAAAGGTAGTTGAAACGTTCTGGCGACTTCAATGCGTCTGTCCACTTTGTGTTGGATTTCTTTCCATGTGGTACGGGCTACCTCACCAGTCGAAAGGAAAGTTACACCTAAGACTTTAACGCCTTGGACAATTTGGACGCCATCAGGGAACTCTTCACTGTACATCCCAAAGCACAATGCCTTGCTTTTTCCGGGATTAAGACGTGCTCCCGACAGGTAACTATACGTGTGGAATATTCGCAGAAAGGCTCTGTAGCTATCTATGTTCCGAATAAACAACGAGATGTCGTCGGCGTATGCCGCTACTTTCACTTCGCCCAAGCCTGGAAGAGGGAAACCACGTATCGAAGTGCATTTTTGGATTTGTTTCAATAATGGATCTATGCATAATACAAAGAGAATTGCGGAGAGGGGACAGCCTTGTCGAATGCCCCTACTGACGGCAATGGGTTCAGATGTATAGCCATTCACTACTAATGACGTTTCTAAGTCTGTGTATAGTAAGCGGAGGGTGTCGGTTAAATGGGCTGGGAAGCCATAACACTCAAGCACAGCGAATATATAGTTCCATTCTACGCGATCAAAAGCTTTTTCCTGATCCAAGGAAACAAAAATGCCAGATATTTACGTTCTTGTAGCGTACGTGAATAAATCGCGAGTCAGCGCAAGCGAGGAATAGATCGTACTGTTGTGATCCGGGGTGCTGAGTCGTATCTCACCGCTGCCAACCAGTTGTTGCGGGTCGGAAGGAAGGTCGCTGGAGGATACGAAAACGAAACCCGGTCTCTTGTGGTAGCGTGGTGTAGCTTCGGGTTGAGGAAACGACCGCTTACGAGATGGGGATACGAAAAACAAACAGGTTTATGGCACTATTTACAAGTATTTACAGCATGAGGTTAAGAGTTCACAAACCACGAACGTGGTGGTTGAACCGCTACACAGTTCAGAGCGACGTCCCGCATTCTGCGGCGCCGTTATAAGCCCCCTCGGCTCCTCCTTCTTCAGTGGAACACCAATCACACACACACACACACAACAGGTGAGGGGTACGAGCATGCACGGCGCACGTGAACATCCAATTTTGAGTCAAGATCACTGCACTGAAAGGTGGCGCCAGAGGGGTTCTTGCTCGTCGTGTGTGTTACTGGTCGAGGGGTCCCAAGCTTCGGACAGCAGACACCAAACGGTCCGCCAATCTGTCCGCTCAATTAGCAGGGCACTTTGTGGCGGCGGTCGCCGTTTCTTCAAAGGAAGACGCTGTCTTTGTTGTCCTCTCTGGAACGACTTACAGCTTCGTGGCGACACGACGTCTCATCCGCCGGCTAGCAGGGACAATACCTGGCGGGCATAGGCATCCGGCGAGTCGGCTACTTGTTTGAGGATTAAAAGAGCGCCGCTCCCCCGTCAGCTCTCGACGCTGGTTCCAAGAAAACCTGGGTTCCAGGCGTGGGAACGCGGCCCGGCTACGCTTCTCAGCGACAGCATGGCGCCTACCGATGGCGGTCATAACAGCTTCCCCCTCGCCAGATGAGTCACGGAGGGCAGCGGTCAACACTGCTGCTCGCAGGGACGACGAAACGGTCAGTAGTAGAATGCCAAGAACTGGCCTTCGCTTGTGGCATGGTCCGGGTGATTGCCGAATCTTCGACAGCATCTCTGATACTCGACCACATGTACAAGCAAGCACTCGGCCCCCCTCGAACAAACCAAGCCAAAAGAGGGATAGCAAACCAATTTTAATTACTAGCTTTAACAAAAGCTCACACTCAGAACTCTCAGGATTCACTTGTGCTGAGAAATCAAACGTGCTACCTTAAACCTTCTCATAATAAGATGCACGACAAACAAAAACTAAAATATCAATTTTGATACATAAAGAGCACACCTAGATAGATTAGAAAGAGCGACGGAGCACGTCGGCGTTTCCATTCAATTTGCCCTTTTCCTAATGCCAAAATGATATTTTCGAAGAATCAAGCTCCGCCTCACAAGGCGACTGTTCTTTGATGTCACGGTTTGCAGCCAAGTAAGGAGACACTGGTCTCTCTCTACTTTAAATTTAGCCCCCCTGATATAACACTGCCGCTGATGAATGCTCTACACAATGCAGGCACACTCCTTTCCTGAAGCGCAGTACGTTATCTCACGAGAGCCCAAATTCTGGCGCAAGCAAAGCGCAGCTTTGCTTGATACCATTGTCGTCCTGATATAAAACAGCAGGCTCCTTTTCATCGCTGACCACTTTCATCGGTTCTGTCCCGCTGAGAGCATCAGTCAGGAACTTGGATTCAGTGAGCGCTAATTTTGTCTGAACGTCCGTCTTTGTTTACGGCCGCCCATAATTGTCTACCACTGAGACATAAAGCTCACTAGCCTCCCGAAAGCTTAACCTAAGCGGTGACCTAACGGTCTACCTCAACGGTTGGAGAAAGCGTGATCTGCTCGTATGATCACTTGATCAATCACTCTTCAAAGTATAGCCAACGAAATATAGGAGACAAACACTGCTTTTTAAACGGCTCATTTGCTTAAAGTTACTAGCTTATGCAAACGCTTCTGAGAGAAAAAACCCACTGAGCTCTCCAGAGCGATAGAATTACTCTCAGTTCTACAGCGTTGCAAATTACATGGTACTGTTAACCAGATGAATAATCCCTCACAGTTTGTCTTAATGACTTATTCTTACGTTACGTTGTAACCCTCTGTGTACAAAAACAAAAAATAATCCTAGGTGCTATACTCATAATATTGCACAGGTTTTATGCTAAAATCCGGCCCCAATGACCTTCATTTCTCAATGCGCGCAACAACTCCACTGTGTCGCGCCAAAGTTAATCGATTTATGAAATCATTCGGTTTATGTTAATATCTTCTTCCTTAAATGCCAGATCACGCCATATCCACATGACAGTGAAGGCATGCGACATAACACTAAACCTATAAACACTAGAAAAATAACACATTTTCTCGGTTTTTACCTTACGCAAATTTTCGCACTCGTGATTAAACTAATTCGATGCTGACTTTCAGCCCTTGGCTCGGCGGTTTTCCTTCTGAAAATTTTCCACCGCATCACGTAACTTACCAAATTTAAACTAGTTGAAATCTGCATCTCCAATGCAATACTGAGTAGTCATAATTAATCCGCCTGTGCAAAAGTTACTCATATTGACCGCCGCCTTTTCTCATGGTTCCTTTAACCGTACACGATGGGGTCGCGGTCCCAGTGGTTTTCGAGCACGCCAGAGGCTACAAAATGCACAAACTCTAAGCAGTGCACGTCCGTCACACCTCATTTTACACTTCGGCCTATTCCCCGTAGGAATTTGAAAGTGACGCCAGTAGCTCGGAGGGAGCCTGTGCCATTTTCTCTTTGTATTCACCCCTGCGCGGCATTTAGCCACTCTGCCCTTTCGACTTTGACCCTTCGAGCAAGGCCGCTTTCCCGAAGTCGTCGAACGCAACCGCGCTTTTCGTTGGGGTAATGCACCTCGTTTCCCCTCTCTACACCTGGCTCGCCGCTTGTACCTCTCTGAACGCCACCATTGACGTTTCCTGGAACGGATTGACGGCCGACCCTCTCGTCTTTCATGCGACTGACTGGGGCCTGTCCTAGGCTTGCGCAGTGACGAATGCCTCCGCTTCTTCCTTTTTTTGCGATGTTTGCAAACCAGCTCGGTATTATCGCTGCACTGCTGAAGCGTGGCGTTCTTGCTCTCATCAGCCACTGCGCTAACCATGCCTACATTTGAAGATGTCGAAACGTCCTCTTGAGGCACAAAGGAGGTTTCCAGCATCTTACTGGGCCCATTAGGGCTGCTGGCACCTTCCTCATGCACGCAAGGAGCGTCTTTCGACATCGTCCCTACCTCCAGACCAGCCAAGGCCTCGTTCTCTGCATGCTCTACATTGATGCATTCAGGAATTTGCGGGCCATTTTCTGGCACGATCTCTGTTTCTAGCGCTTCATGACGCGCCTCAATTTCTGGCGCTTTGCGACGCGCCTCGCTTTCAGACTTCGGTCTGAGTCTTTCTTCCTTTTTGCTAACAGAGTTTACAAATCTCCTGATTAGCTCTGCTTTAATAACTTCATAGTTGTTCGCGTGCTGCTCACTGAGTCGCGCAACAACATCCGCTGCCTCGCAGGGCAGAACCGTGCGTAGCTTCTGAGACCAGGTGTCTCGCTCACACTTCAGTTGACTACACTTTCGTTCAAAGAGTCTAAGATACAGGCCCATATCCCATGATACCTCATATGGCTGCATGTGCCTAGACATCTCGAACACTGCCTCATTTTCGAGAAGTACTCCTTGCTGGAGTCCCAGCCTCTTACTCAACTCAAAGTCTTGTTTGAAAAACTTTAGCTTGAGGCTTTCTCTTTCGTCTTCACTCTTTCCTTCCATCTGAGCTGCTCTTAGTTTTCTTTCGATGATGAGGTCCCATTCTTCACTTAGTTCCTCATCATCAGCCCCCAAATCATTAATCGCTTGTATGATTATGGGTTTTCGTGCCAAACCATTTGTATCGATCGCCAATTCCTCACACAACAGCAACAAGTCTGACTTCTGCAGCTCCCGTAAATCCATGATCGTACTGAGTGCTCGCTACTCCCAAAAAAAACTTTCCGAAACGCCGAAACTGAGTCTTTCGGCAAAGTTAACTACCAGTTCTAAAATTTAACCCTCTTTTAGAACCTGGTTCACTCAAAGGAAAAGCCAAGCACTCACCCATACGTGATCCATGTCTCGAGCCAGCTGCTTCTCCTGCGCCGACTGTTGTTGTCACTTGTAGCTTCGTATCCGACCACTGATCACCAGTTGTTGTGATCCCACCGTTGACGACCAGTTGTTGCGGATCGGGGTGCTGCGTCGTATCCCACCTCTGCCAACCAGTTGTTGCGGGTCAGAAGGAAGGTCGCTGGAGGATACGAAAACAAAACCCGGTCTCTTGTGGTAGCGTGGTGTAGCTTCGGGTTGAGGAAACGACCGCTTACGAGATGGGGATACGAAAAACAAACAGGTTTATGGCACTATTTACAAGAATTTACAGCATGAGGTTAAGAGTTCACAAACCACGAACGTGGTGGTTGAACCGCTACACAGTTCAGAGCGACGTCCCGCATTCTGCGGCGCCGTTATAAGCCCTCTCGGGCTCCTCCTTCTTCAGTGGAACACCAATCACACACACACACACAACAGGTGAGGGGTACGAGCATGCACGGCGCACGTGAACATCCAATTTTGAGTCAAGATCACTGCACTGAAAGGTGGTGCCAGAGGGGCTCTTGCTCGTCGTGTGTGTTACTGGTCGAGGGGTCCCAAGCTTCGGACAGCAGACATCAAACGGTCCGCCAATCTGTCCGCTCAATTAGCAGGGCACTTTGTGGCGGTGGTCGCCGTTTCTTCAAAGGAAGACGCTGTCTTTGTTGTCCTCTCTGGAACGACTTACAGCCTCGTGGCGACACGACGTCTCATCCGCCGGCTAGCAGGGACAATACCTGGCAGGCATAGGCATCCGGCGAGTCGGCTACTTGTTTGAGGATTAAAAGAGCGCCGCTCCCCCGTCAGCTCTCGACGCTGGTTCCAAGAAAACCTGGGTTTTAGGCGTGGGAACGCGGCCCGGCTACGCTTCTCAGCGACAGCATGGCGCCTACCGATGGCGGCCATAACAGTACGAACTAAGACACAGCATGTTTGTATGTCGCTTACTATTTCCGGTAGAATTGTTGTTATGCGGTTTGCAAGGATGGCTGTCAATATCTTATTATTCCGAGCGAAATGGGCCTCCACGCCCTTGTATCGGACGGCTCTCCCTCGCTTTTAAGCAAGAGTATAACTCTGCTCTCACGAAACGTATTCGCTCTGATTCTGTCAGCAAGAAGCCCATTTAGCATTGTGAAAATGTGGTGTTGTATTGTTTCAAGGAAGGTTTTGTAGAAACTCAAAGGCATCCCGTCAGGGCCGGCGGCGGCGGTTGTGTTCATGCCTGAAGCACGATGCGTAATTCATCCAGCGTCACTGGGCTGCACAGACCACCGCGAAGCTCCTCCGGTACGCCGGAAATTCCCTCGCAAAACTCATTAACTATGGTGGTATAGTTCACGTCGTTTGCGTTCTCCGCCCTGAAAAGATTCGAAAAAAGTCTTTCAAAGACCCTCATTATGTCTTCTGCTCGTGTAGACTGTTCGCCGTTCGGCAACTGAACGAAAGGGACATGCATTTGTTCACCAAAGGAGCCGTTGCGAACACTTCGAAGAACCACTGGACCTGAAACCGGTCGTCTGTTGATAAAAGACTGCGCAGCCGTACGCGAACTAAGACGTAGTAAAATTTCGTACCGCGCCTTTAACTGATCGAGATAGTCGCGCATTGCGAACGTCAGCGTCTCGTCTCTGCGTACAATGCGCACTTTTCGTAGCGTGTCGTTTATCTCTGTCGTCAAGCGCGCTTTCCTTTCGCGCCCCGCTTTTATAAGCTCGGCGCGCCAACTGTGTTTCAATGCGTCGCAGTTACGTGGTTTAGGCGGCCTTTTGCATGCTTGCTCTAGTGCATTGCGCCGTAATGCTACGCTTTCCGGGTCGTGCACGAGTGTGGTGTTCATTTTCCAATGGTTTCTAAATGTAGTGGATTGTTCAAAGAAAAGGTTTACAGACACTGGAAAGTGGTTTGTAATGCATGGAACGTCCGTTGGGAAATGTAGGACCTCGCAACTGAAGACATGTGTGGCTAGCACTTCTGGAAAATAAAAGCGGTCTAGCCGGGTCATGTTGGGACCCCATTGCCATGTTGCAACGAAGTCATTTCCGCGAGTGTCGACCCACGCATCCCTGAGCTTGAAATTGCGGATGAGTTGTCGCAATGCGCTAACTCCGCTATATTGTCTGCTTTCTCTGCGTCCGCGCGCATCTCTGTCGGTGTCCTCAACACAGTTGAAATCTCCAACTAAAAAAGTGGGGTAACTGTCAAACATAAATGAGTCGAGTGAATTGAAAAAGTCGGCCGTGCCCCCACGTTGAGCTGGGGCATATATTACGAGCGCCCTCACTCGTTTGCCGTGAAGGTCAGTCTACTGCTAGTGTGCGGCCGTCAAAACCATAAGCACCGTGTGCTCTTCGACGTAACGCTGGTGTCAAAAAAAACAACTCCAACGCCGCACATCTTTGAATCAGTCAGCGAAAAAAAGACCTTGACTCCAAAATGGGAACAAAAGGATTGCACATCAAAAGGGGTTCTAAAATTACATTCCTGTAAGAAGAGGATGTCGACATGACGTGACCTTGCGAAGTGCATGACTTTTCTCTGCTTATCTTGGCGTCTGAAACCCCTGACGTTTAAGGAAAAAAAATGCACCGTAGCCATTTTGAAAAAGGGAGAGTGCGCGCAAACCTCAAAGAAACCCCTTGCAGAGGGTGGGGCGAGCGCTCAACGAGTGAACATGACTAATGAGAGAAATGCTCGGACGTCGTCAGAGCATTAGCAAATTTTTGGGGCTTACTACTGTCCGTAGAGCCCTCCGTGTCCGTGGTCGGTAGGTGGGCTCGTTTGGTGGCTGACCGGTCTATTTCCATGGCGCTGGCACCGACACTCACACAGGCGGCCACACCTGTAATCTGGTAAATGGGGTTTGACAGGCTCAGTTTGCGGGTCGGAAACGAGTACTTGCTGGCGCGGGCGCTCGTCCTTGTCGGTGGCATAATCACTGTTGTGGGCTTGTCTGGGCCGATGATCGAAGCGTCTGCACGTCCCGTTGTTCGGGTGCCGCGTCCCACCGAAGCTCTCGGCGCCTCGGAGCTACTTGTGGGACCAACTGTGTTAGAGCTGTAGCTCTCGTGGTCTCTGCTAAGTACGGGCACTCGGGCTTCGGCCTTGGATGAGCTGTGTTCTTCATAGGCGTCCGGCGAGAAGTCGCTGGTCTCGGACGGGGCGTGAAGGGTTCACGAGGGTTTCTCAGACAGGGGAGGCAGGTCTCCTGCATCTTGTGGTTCAGCATAGGCGTCGGTGTCGCTTGTGTCAGTGTCGCTCGCAGGCTCGAGCGCCGGATAACCATCTTGCAATGCGGGCGTGAGGTCGGTGCACGCTTGTCCTTCGGGTGCCGCTGCTGCAGCCGCTGCGAAGGACTTCAGACGTGCGCAGTCAGCTGTTGCATGGCTGCCCGAGCACTTGCGGCACGGTTCTTCGCATCCCTCTGTATCAAGTCCAAACACGTTGCAGAGCGTGCAACGAGCCGTGGCACAATCTTTGGTGATGTGGCCAGTATTCCTGCACCTATCACTGTAAGCAAAAACTATCCGAGTTTGGGGTTTTTCCGGCTCATGACCTCTGAAAACTCCCTCGCGTTTAAAATTACTACCTCGCGTAGGAGTAAAAGATGGTACATGACATAGTTTTACCACCACCTCTCAGGCAAGTAGTAAAATGATTTCAAAATCCAGTTTTACCACTTAGGGAGTTTTCTATCACGTGATTTTTAACCTGCGTTTCAGAGTTTATTACCACGTGACTGCAAGGTGCAGCTGCTTCGGCGGCTTTTGCCCCATACCCCCCTTGTGATGCTCTCAGTGAATACTGAAGGTACGCGAAGCCCACAGATGTTTTTTTTTTGTTTTTTTTTTGCATCGCCGTGCCTCTGGACTGACTTCGAGTCAGCGCACTTTTACTGGAACTGGGGGCAGCATAAGCACAACAAGCGAGAACAGTATTCTTTGAAAGAAAAAAAAGAAAAAGACGGAGGGGGGGCTCTCAAAAGAGAGAAAAAAAGAAAGAAAACCTGCTGTGGAAAGTTGTCCTGCATATTTTCGCAAATTGTTGCTTTTGCTCGGCGGTGGCTTTGGAGACAGACAGTGCAAGAAGCTCGGTATCTGTGTGTCTGGTTGGGCTGATGGATCTCACGTGTTTCCTACATCATCGAGTGACCGTGCTCTTCCGAGCGCCTCCGAACCTGCACGTCGCGGATATCTCCTGTTCGCGGATATCTCCAGATCTGCCAGTGGTAACAAAATCAATCTGGTGTCGTCGTCCGTGCTTGCCTGCTGGAGAAGCAATAAGCAAAATGCTTCACTCTGTCGTTGGCACCGAGCCGCGGCCACCAGTGACCAGTGGGAGTGTGTCGCCGGGGCAGGTGAAAGAAGCATCGCATATATTTTGTTCCACAGTAGGCGATGTCTGCACGAGTAAAGTGCTGCCCGAATCGCCCATCTCATGCAACCAACTGTTCTCAAACATGTAGCACGAAGCCGATAAGAGGCAGACGGAACCAACAAGCGGCGGCCGGTGAGCACGAAGAAAACCCGGACCTGCCCGGATGGTGGTCTTTCGTTGGAAGTATGCATACACCGCCCCGTCTCCGCAAGATAGTGGTCACGCGTTCATTTGTGTCTGAAATGACGACGAAATTCGCACAGGATATGTGTTCTGCGATCGCCAGCTGTGTTTCATCGGATAGCCGTGCTCCTCGAAAAGGCCTAGAACGCCGTCGGTAAGAAGCTTGTGTGCAGGCGTGCACCGCTCCTCTACGCCCGTTGTGATGAATACGTGCTGCTACTGTGTTTGTGCACCGTCACTCAATTAAAATCATTGAGCTACCATGGTTTGTGTGTGTTTAGGTATATTTTATGGACTTGTGCATCAGCAGTGCTAACACGCGTGGGGCAAAGAGCCCGGTGTGCCAAGCAATTATTGGATAATCAAAAAGGTGAGATCGTGTAGATTTATAATAAAAGGTCGGTGTGACATTTAGTGCCCTGCAGACCACCTGAAGCTTACGCTTGCACCTTCAAGCATTGTTGTTAATCGATGGAAAAAAGAGCTCTCCTACCGGTACTACTTAGCCGGTCAAAAAGTCGTGCCTATATATATACCGAATTGTCGAAGTGTAGTCGAGCAACGTGTGCAGTCTGGTCTAGTGGTGTGTTATTCTGCATTTGTTGTGTGTGCGTGTTTGTCTGTATGTGAATCTTTGTGTCACCAGTTCTGCCGTTCAATAAATTCAATCAGTTCTGCTATTCAATAAATTTGTCGTCTCTGGCCGAATGCACCCGTCAATTTTTATTTTTTTACCACCAGAAATAACTCGCAGTAATCACCTCAAAAACCTTGTGAAGGTAGTAAAAATTTACTCTCCCTATACTCGCTGAAAACCTCACTGGGGTAAATATTTAGCCGAGTGAATGAGGCTATGTACACTACGTAGTGTGCCGCCGCCGGACATGGCTATGTGGATGGATGGATGGATGCTATGAGCGTCCCCTTTATAACGGGGTGGTGACAAGTATGCCACCAGGCTCGACAAAAAAAAAAACCCTTTTTTTCTTTTTTGATGTTGGCCTAATGCCTCTACTTCGATAAATTCTATCTTAATGGAAAAAAAGGTAAATTTTCAGCTTAAGTTCTCTGCCATTTACGGCACACTGTCCATATTTTACTTTTCCAATATTTATTTTTGTCCTTTCTCTCTAATTTTCTGCCACCAATACTCTAACCGTCTCTTACTTATTTCAATCGCGGGTGTGTTCAGCTTTCCATTGTTGTCCCTAAAACCCAAGGCTTCCTGTAGGCTCGTGCCCAAACGTACACCTGGGTGGATATCTCCACATTCAATCAGAACATGCTCCGCCGTTTCCTTATCTTTCCCGCAGCATGTACATTGTTCTTCTTCTTTACTGAATCTTGCTTTATAACTACGCGTTCTAAGGCAACCCGATCTCGCTTCAAACAGTAAAGCGCTTCCCCTTGAATTATCGTTAAATGCCTCCCTCCTTATTTCATTTTTGCCCTTTCGGTAGTTACTCAAAGCCGGTTTTTTCTCCATAGCTGCCATCCAGTAAATCCTCTCCGCCTCCCTGACTTTTCCCTTGACGCTCTTTGTTGACATATGGCTTACAGTACCAGCCGTATATTTACTAGTGAGTCTTCTAGTTCTTTTTCTCCACTGTGTGTCCACGCTCTTCCTATACAAATAACGGAACACCTTCTCTGCCCATCTACTCTCCTTCATATTTCTTAGCCTTTCTTCGAACCTTATTTTGCTCTGCGCTTCCCTCGCCTCAAAACCTGCCCACCCCATATCGCCCTTTACAGCCTCGTTTGTCGTCTTCCCGTGAGCACCCAACGCGAGGCGTCCCACAGTCCTTTGATTTACATCCATTCCCGATTGCACCTCTGCCCTCATGCACACCACTGAGTTCGCAAAAGTAAGCCCTGGAACCATTACACCCTTCCACAGACCTCGAAGCACCTCATACCTATTGTATCCCCACAACGCTCTGTGCTTCATTATTGCCGCATTCCTCTTTCCTTTTGCTGCCGAGGCTTTTTCCTGTACCTCCATGTATCTATCACTCTCATTTACCCATACTCCAAGGTACTTGTATTCGCTTACCCTCGGTATTTCTTGGCCTTGTATGGACACCGTCTGATCACAGGGATCATTGAATACCATCAATCCACACTTCGTTACACTGAATTCTAGTCCAAGAGCTTCACCTTCCCTTCCGCACATATTCGCCAGCTGCTGTATATCATCTCGACTGTCCGCAAATAAGACGATATCGTCCGCATAAAATAAACCTGGAAGCTTCTGCTCAATCATCATGCCGCCCTGTTTGTGTGACAGATTAAAACCAATGTTGCTACCTTCTAGCGCTTTTTCCATACTCACCATGTACAGCATGAATAACAGCGGGGACAAAGGACATCCCTGTCTCAGACCCTTGCTAACCTCAACGTTCTCTTTGCTACGCATTCCTTCCCACTCTATGCAAACTGTATTTTCTCGGTATATCTCCCTCAAAAGCTGTATACAGTCGTCGCCCATGCCCATTCCTTTCAATTTATCCCACAAAATTTCCTGATTAACGTTGTCGTATGCCCCAGTGATGTCTAGAAAAGCCACGTACAAGGGCCTATTCTCTATTTTAGATATTTCTATACACTGAGTGAGAACAAACAGGTTATCGTCTAACCGCCTGTCGACTCGAAATCCGTTCTGAAGTTCTCCCAAAATATCGTTATGTTCGGCCCATGTTTCTATTTTCATTTTTACTGCTTGCATCGCCAACCTGTACAGTACCGATGTAATGGTTAGTGGTCTATACGAGCGAATCTTGTCTTTTTCTCCCTTGCCTTTATAGATTAAGTTCATTCTACTTTGTCGCCAACTGTCCGGTATTTGTCCGTCCTTTAAGTTTTTTTCTACTGCTTTTAACAATGCTTCTTTAGTGTTATGTCCTAGTTCGTTAATGAGGCTAACGGGAATCCCATCTAAACCCGCGGCAGTGCGCTTTGGAATTTTTCCTTCGGCCTTTTTCCAGTTGAAATTATCAAGTACTAGCTCTTCCTCTGTTGCTTTCTCCGCCACACATTTACTCACCGGGGAGATCCCCTGGACGCTCTTTTGAAACGAATCGGCTGTTACCTTTTGGATGAAACCTAGCGCTTCGTACCCTTCCAATTGATTTCCTCCTTCATCTAGAATATGTTGTTGCGTTGTGACAGACTTCCTACCTAGCGCCTTTATGTGGCTCCAAAAAATCAAAAAATGTGCACTACGACGTGCAGCGCCATCTAGCGAATGAATGTGAAAGCCATTTTATCACGTGTCTCAGTGTAGCCGGTTGTTGGCCTCCTTCAGAGCCGAGCCGAGCTAGCCGGTCGTGTGTTGTGGCTCACAGGCGCGTGCGTTTCAGCAGGCTCTTTGTCGGGCACGCGAAACGTGCCTCGAGATGGAGATCAAACCTGGAGCACGGTTTGCATCGTACGAAGAGTTCGAAAGGGCTCTCCGGAAGTTGCAGCTGGAAACTAACTCAGTCTACGTGAAAAAGACCACCAAGTCTGTAGATGTCGTGAATGCCCACTTGACGTCCGGAGCGGTTAAGTTGGACGAAAAATTGGAATTCGCTAACGCTACGTTTACGTGCAAGCACGGCGGCAACTTCAGGACAAGGGGCACAGGAGTGCGGCCAAACCAGAGGTAAGAGCTCTGATTTGAACAGCAACTTGGAGAACTGATTAGAAAGCAAACTTGTTTACAACCTTTGTTCAGTGAAACAATTTGGCTATTGCTATTTATTTTTTTCCAGAACAATGAAAAATAATTGCCCAGCTAAAATTGTGTTTGCTGCCAGGCGTGGAAGCCAAGAGCTGGAGATCACGTGCACTGTACTGGATCACAATCATGAGACTACCGATGACATGTTTGCCTCCTACCCGGAGTGCAGACGTCTAAATGACGACGAGGCCAAGCTTGTTCAGCCCCTCATAGAGATGAAGGTGCGACCCACCTGCATCATACAGAAGCTAAAGGAGGAGACAGGTAAGATTGTTCTTTCATCTCGGCTGTAGATGTTACTAACCCCTGTACTCTTTTGTTTCACTTGTCTTACAGGAAAAGTGATCATTGCAAAGGATGTGCACAACATGAGGACCAAGAACAACAGAGGAAATGACACAGAAAAGCTGCTGCAGATGATCAGTGACCTCCGTGAAAAAAAGCAGGCAACTGTCATACCCATTACCGACGAAAGCCAGGAGCTTCAACTTCTGTATGTGCAAACACGACAAATGCTACAGAATGTTTGAAGGATATCCAGAGGTTCTTTTTCTGGACGCAACCTACAGAACAAACAAGCATAGAATGCCCCTGTTTGTTTTCATGGCCGAGGATGGTGCGGGCAGCAGCCATGTAGTGGCATATGCTTTTGTGGCATCTGAGCAACAGCATGTCGTTAGTAAGCTGCTGGAAACTTTTGTCAAGGAAAATGCAAAGACATCAGAAACCAATGTTGTCATCGTTGACAAATACTTCACTGAGATTGCAGCAATACGGGAGACATTTCACTCAAAGCCTGCTGTGCAGCTGTGCCAATTTCACGTGATGAAAGCTTTTAGGGCAGCTGCTGGGCGATTGGCACACTCCACCGAAGAACGAGAAAGGCTCATCAGCAGCTTTGGGGAAATGGTTTGTGCACCAACTTGTGAGAAGTTTGAGGATGCCCAAACTGACTTTCTGAGACATGCTAATGCGGAAGCATGTGCCTACTTCCAGAAAAACTGGGCAGACATTACCAACATGTGGGCAAGACACCTGTGTGACAAGCAGTTCCCTGCAGGTAACAACACTACAAACAGAGTTGAATCGTACAATTCAAAGATAAAACACATTTTATCAGCATCCGACAAATTGCATGAGGCACTGAGAGGTATACTCCAGCTATCACGTGCACTCACGCAGGAAGCAAGACATCGTGCATGTGTAATGAAGACGTGCATGTTCTACTCGTACGAAGCGTCAAGTGATGTCGAAGCAAGATGTGCCAAGGAGTTAACCCCCTACGCCTCCTCTGTAATCAACAAAGAAGCGGCCAAGGCTAGACAAGCACCACCAGAATTACAACAAATAGAGGCAACTGTTTATGCTGTTTCAAGTTCTTGTGGCACATGGCACAAGGTTTCAACACAAACATGGACATGCACCTGCACCACGTTTTCCAAGATGGGGCTTCCTTGTCGTCACATTCTGGCGGTCTGTGAAAGAACTAGTGTATTGCCTGACCTGTCCAAAGTCGTGAAGCCTCGGTGATTCAAGTCTCATCACCTCAGAATCATGGCTGGTGACGCTGATGCAGAGGAGACTTGTGACACTGTATCACATCAAAGCACAAACGTTGAGCTGCTAACCATGCCAGGGCCAGCATTTAATAAGATGAATAGAAATCAGCTGTTTAATTATGCAATGAGGACACTTAAGTCCGTAGCAGATCCCCTAGCTGACTGCTCACCAGATGTCTTTCGCGCCAAACTTGCAGTTGTAGAAAAGCTCTATGCAGACTGGCGAACAGAATCATCCTCGGGTTGTGTTAGCAGTGTTGTAGAGCAACTTGGAGCAGGCAGCGTCCACGCTGCCACAATACTCCTTGTGGCAGCGTGGACGTTCAGATCAACGAAGCGGACCTCAAAGAGCAGTTGCATGACACCTGCAGAGATGGCATTGAAGAAAAAAGGACTTCTCCTGTCCAGGTTCAGGATAAACCTGAAGAAAACATAGCTACTCATGAGGCCTACTGCAGTGTGAACATACAAGCTGCCAGCTTCTGTTCAAATCCGAGGACACCGCAGCTAAAACTCCCGCTCGTCAAGCCGAGAGGTAGGCCCAGGTGCAAGTCTGTGCAGAAGGGCAAAAGGCAAAGGGAACCGTCTGATGTGCCCATAACGCCTTTTGTGCAGATGACCGAGATGGCCAAACACAAGCGTGAGTATAGTGTGTAGGCAGCAGTTCTTAGTGCATACTTATGTTGTAATTCTTTCAGTTCTGCTGACTGGGATCGTAGGGGAAGCTATCTCCAGCAGGGTGCTGAACTGTGGCTACATCATTCGGGAGGCTGATGTTGAAGTACGACCAGAGCTTCTGCTAAGTGGTCTCTTGGACTACAGAGTTCAAATGCGGCAGTTGCAACATTATTTCTCTGAAGATGCCTGGCAGCTGCTTACATCTGCAGGTAATTATCGCAGTGCAGGTAGTGTGCTGTGTCCTCATAAGCCTGTTTTAATGTGCTTCTCACGCGGCTTGCCTCGTGTCAAACTCTCTCATGTCAAACTGTCCGTGTTTCAGTTTCAATCAAAAAGAAAACTGAACTGTGGCTGTGCCATGCTTGCCAAGAGCGTGACAGCGGAGAGATCAAGATGATTTGCTGTGACCATTGCCTGCAGTGGTTTCATTGGTAAGAATTCATGGCCATGCCAGAATGACCAGTAGTAATTTTCGTGCTCTTTCTGTGCAGGACCTGTGCTGCAGTGAAGCAAGCGGACGCAAAGAAAAAGTTGTGGTTCTGTAGGCCCTGCTGTGACATTGTCTGAAGCAATAAACTCGTAATGTCGGATGTTGCTAGATGTTGGCAACTGCGAACCAATGTGTCTTGTCATAATCATTTTGCGCACTGCACTCATGATCAGCACATACAATATGATCTAAAGAATGCAGTCAAGACAACCCCTCCTTGATGTTGTGAAAGCCAAAAAAGATTCTGTCAGAGCTTCTCAACGAAGCAATTTTCTTTCTTCGTATTGTAAACAAACCTCTTATCTCATCATCTAGCTGTTTTCTCGAATCAACATGTGTATTAATAACCAGCTTTATGATCACTCTATCCATCAAATAGCTTTGTAAGGGGCGTGTTCATTCCAGGCTGTAGCTTGCTGCCAATGTGGTGCTATAACACATTTTTGGGGGGGTTTCCTGCGACAATTGCACATCAGTTGGAACAAAATCCTAAGCCCCTTATAAGCAAACCATTATCGTTCTTTGTCCCCATACGAAGTTTCCGTTTTGAAGTAGACGTAATTCTGCTTCACTAGTGTATTATGGCACCCACAGAGTATAATGTAGCAAAAACTGGCTGTACGGGCTGCCTTTTGTGGATGCATTGCCTTCTCTGTGCTCTTGCAAGGATGGATCTTTGGCTAATGAGAAGTAATGGGTTGGTCCCGTCATATTGCAGGCATTCGATGTGAAAAGTTTTCTTCATTGAAAGCATCGCGGTGGCCGTCATGTCAGAAAAAAAAAACGGCACATTTGTCGAGGCTCGCGCCAGCTGACTTCGCTCTTTGTTACGGACAGTTCGTGTGGTCGTAAGCTCTGCGTACTGTTGGTCACTTCAGGCGTCGATAGTAGCTGGACGTCTCGTTAATCATGGCAACGCGTGTTCTGCGTACATGCTCGACTTTTCGACGATGAGGTGCACCGCCAAGAAGGAAATTGCGTGGAGGTACCACAGGCAGCCTTTAAACACTCCCGCATTTCGGCCCTACCGTGTTGTCGGCTGTATTTGCACTTTCATTCAATTGTAAGTTCGCTTAATTCGAAGCGTTTCCATTGCCGACACGCGTTGCGAATGTGGGACAAGGTAAGCACCCGGCCAATTATTTTGATCGTCTGATGCGTGAATCATCATGCGTCTGAACGCGAAGACTGCGCAGGCCGTGGCTAGCGCGGCGGCGCACGCTGAGTTGATACCACACAAAGACGGTCGTGGTTGATACAAACGCGCGCACGTCGCCGCTTTAGGGCATTAGCCCGGCGGCCCCGAACGTGCATTTTGAAACCGGCTTTCACATTCATTCGCTAGATGGCGCTACACGTCGTAGTGCATATAGCCATGTCCGGCGGCGGCGCACTACGTAGTGTACATAGCCTCATTCAAATATTTACTACTCTCCCTACGTTCAAAAACTCAGTTAGCACGAGAGTAAATTTTTACCTGGGTAGTAGGTGGTAAAAAAAACCCAGGAAAGGTAGTGCGCTAGAGGACAAATGGTTTACCCAATTTTTGAGGTTATTTCAGGTCATTTTTGTTTAGTATGATTGAGCACACTTTCTTGACACCCCGGTAGTCACATATGACATTCCAGCCTTGAACTGTCATAAAGTTCGGTATTTGGCTCTTCATTTCCACTCGCGTCACACGGACACCTACATGTGCCAACCCCAGGGCGGCCCTTGAACACTGGCTCGTGGATATGTTGCACGTTGCCGTAGGCGGAGAGAGCAGTCGCTAGGGGTGCGTCGCCCCTAGCAACAAACAAGGTGAGGTCATTCGCAGTGTAGCGTGATATTTTGCATTCACCCACAGCGGTACCCGGAAGACTGTGACGTGGACTATTTCAGGACCTACGCTGACTAGTGGAACTGATTCGCCGTTCAAGAGAATGGCGCCCCGGCTCTTCAGCTTGGTGGCTGCATGGACGTTTGCGGCTGTGGCGCCGAACTTTGAACCTCCCATGTGCTGGAGGGACTTGATACCGGCTGGGCTGGTTACTGCTTCGAGGGCATCTATGATGTTGTCGACGGTGCTCCCCTCTGGAGCGCTGAAGTTAAAGCAATGAGCTTTCGGCGGTGGCGCTGCGAAAGCCATCACACTTCCGTCCTGGCCCTAGCTCCCACGGCTTGCGTTGCGGTGCCCGGGCGTTGGCTCACGATGAAGGCCTGGACAGAGCCGGGGGTTGTCCAGGGGTTCGCTTGATGCTCGATGAGATGGGGTGGACGACTGGCAGCGTGCCTGGTCACGGGAATCCCGGAGCCAGTTAAGCGGTGAACGGGGCGTCGACCGTCGATCAACTACTGACAAGCGGCGAAGCGCGTCGGCATTTATACTCTTGCCGTCGAATGTTCTATCGTTATCGCTGGCGGTGGCGTAGGTTCCAGAATATCGCCCCGCCGCGGTGGTCTAGTGGCTAAGGCACTCGGCTGCTGACCCGCAGGGCGCGGGTTCGAATCCCGGCTGCGGCGGCTGCATTTCCGATGGAGGCAGAAATGTTGTAGGCCCGTGTGCTCAGATTTGGGTGCACGTTAAAGAACCCCAGGTGGTCTAAATTTCTGGAGCCCTCCACTACGGCGTCTCTCATAATCATAGAGTGGTTTTGGGACGTTAAACCCCACATATCAGGTTCCAGAATAATTTGTACAGTTCGCAGAGTAGGCGTGATCTTATCGAAATGATCTACTACAGTCCGGAAGCTTCTCGAAAACTGCAGGCGCGGTTTGCGCTGAGAATTGTGTAGTGTTTTGGGACTATAACAAAACTTGGAAAATGGAACGTGGCATTATTACCAAGACTGTAGCTTGGGAATTACTCGTTTATCTAAGCCGTGTACGTTTTATTATATTACCAGTCAAAGAAATAATAATATTTGAACTGTAAAAATTACTCATTATCAAGGAGTTGTCAATGTAAACACTCTAATGCGACAAGCACATCATCACGTTTTTTGTTTAGAGCGCAAAAACACATGAACTAAACAGGTGGTGACACTAGCACGCACTGGTCTTTTCTTTCATCCGGCTTCTTCTGCGCAAATGGCAACATAATAGAATTCGGCCATTTGTTTTTTCTTAACGTCCGGAAGATTTGCAATGGGCCTTTGAATTCTGACGGCGACGGACAAAAAAAAACTCAAAGTGAAACCGCTTCTACATTCAGAAATGATGGTTGTTCATCTGGGCTCCCATGCGAAGAACACATTGCAGCACCTATATATTTCCACGCCACTGCAAAAAAATGAGAGAGACCCGAAATGATGGCCCAATGCCTACAGCATCATTCTGAATGATAGATTGTACATTCCCGGCCTCCACAGTCACAACAAAATTCAAAATGCTTTAATATAGTCACGCGCATGCCCCCCCCCCCCCTTTAAACCTTAAAGTGGTCAGAATCGACCAATAGTTTGCCCAATGACATTACACGTAGAATCATCATTATTATCGTCATCCTTAGCCTGAATACGCCCACTGCTGGGAAAAGACCTCTCCAATGTTCCCTCCAGTCAACTCGGTCCTGTGCTTGCTGATGCCAGTTTGCACCTGCAAACTTCCTAATCTCATCTGCCCGCTTAACTTTCTGTCTCCACTTCACCCGCTTGCCTTCTCTGGGAATCCAGTCAGGGTAAGGTGGGGTGGGGTGGAATAAATTAGACAAGGGAAAAAAGGCGAAATTTGGATTTTGTCGACCTCTATCAGGAATACAAAAACTACTTTTCCGTAGTTTTCTATTTCAGTGATAGGGGCTGGTAGTGATCAACGTTTCCTGGAGTAGAAATTATTAATTGCTCACAGCATCAACGCGGGAAAAATTGCGCAACTGATGTCAGTGTTTTCGTTACCTGCCAAAAAAGAGCGAAATTGATTGATATGTGGGGTTTAACGTCCCAAAACCACCATATGATTATAAGAGACGCCGAAAAAGAGCAAAACTTTGCTCGGCCAACTTTTTTATCTATGTGGAAAGCTATTGCAGCGTCAGTACGACAAGGTCAGTATTTATTTTGTTATTTAATACTTGTGGCTACAAGTCACAAAAGGTTTAGTTCACTTGGTGCCGTGGTTGAAAGGTGAAATATTTTTAATTTTGGCATGGAAGAGGAGCAAAAGGCGACAAAAAAGAATTGAGTCGCTTAAAAAGTGGCTTATTAATTGAACCGTTTGCGTACACTGATAATATATTATATTTATTTGTTTAGGAGGGCTTGGACGTACAAGCAAATATTATATAGAGCTTCCTGAGAGGAAAACGACATGAAAAAGCACCAATTACTGTTCAGGACATGACAATCTCTATTCACGCTGCATTGAGGTTTTTTCACGTTCTTGAAGAGGTGCATGAGAAAAAAAGATGGAATCATCAAGTCAAGTTGGTTCCAAACACATCTTGGGATCAAATTTTGATGACGTTGTTGAATACCCTAATTAAGAAAAAGCGCTAGAAAATTCAAACATAGTTTTAAATTCATTGCCTCACAAAGCCCGGCTTACAATGTTAAAAGCCCTGACCCACCTGACTAATTCTGCATCAAAAAAAAAGCAGAAAGGGACGAAGAAGATACGTCAGAACACATCTAGTTGTTGAATAATCTAAGAAGGTGCAACCGTTCAACAAAGACAACTTTAGCACAAAGAAAGACTGGCGATGTTTGATCTGCAATATGTTTCGAAGCAACACAGCTTTGGCGTCTATATATATTTAATGCTCAGAGTGCAAGGACTTGGCTCATTAGGATTGCTTCAGGCCCATGCAGTGAACTTCAAATCCTTCTACTGCAAAAACAGAAGTCAGCAGCACCAGACGCGGCGACAGCTGCAATAAGGGCACATGGGCAATGGGCAACAGGTGAGATGGGCGGATGTAGCCGCTTTTCCCGCAGGCGGCTTCGCTTCCGTGGATCATTCTTTTGGTCCCGCCGTCGGTGGTGGTGGTGTGAGTGAGCTCGAGCAAGCCATAGAGCGAGCGCTAGAACAACGCCTTGGACAGTTACAATCGATCATTTCTCAGGATAGCGAAAACGCTATTTTAAGAGCCGGAAATTCCAAATTGAAATGCGAGGCTCCATGATTGCAACCTTCGCAGCAACAGGTGACGCCGCTGCCACCTTCGTCGCTTAGGTCCTCAACTTCCACGCGACCCGAGGCGGCGGAGATGGACACGAACGATGAGAGCGGTTCGGAGGAAGAGGCAGACGGCCGAGACGACCGCCTGTGTACCACGAAAAGAATTGCACTAGATCCTGCGAGAACCGAACCCCCACGGCAATGTGACCGTTATGAGAAACTACAGAAACACATAGATATTATCGAAAACAGCCTCGATAAGCGTTTTGCAAACCATGTGGCGCAGATGAACAATACATTGAACAGTGCGATAACTAAACTGTCTGAGCAAATGGCTAAAATGCTCACCGCGCACGTGGCACGCATAGAAAACATAGAAGCCCGACTGCCGCTAGCTGGGGGCACACCGATTAGAACGATAAACAAGCTGTACGCTAGACAGCAACTGAGTCAACAACAGCAAAACACTCTGAGAGACGCAGAGACACAAATTCAACCGAACCCAAGTCACCTCAACGGTGATGCGTTAAATTAAATGTGACTATCACCATGGCTAGACAAGCACATAATCACACTAACACTAGCAAACACCAGTATAAGATCTGGCAGTGGAACTGTCGCACTCTAAGAAAGAGAGCTAGTAATCAGTTAGTAAACACGTGCGTTTACTACTTTCCGGATAATTTTACTACCTTCCGGCATACTTTTACTAGCCACCAGCTAGTACAGCTAGTAACTGTAGTAGTTACAAACCAGGAAACCTATCTTAGTGTTTTTAGAAAAGCAACTACTAAGCCACATACGCTGCCAGATCTTTCTCAGATTCCGCAGTATATTTTGCCGTAATGGTAAGATCGTAAGGAATATTTAGGGAAGCTTTAATTTTATTGACTCCCTTGGAATAGGAGTTCCGTGCTACGTAATGGCACACACATGAGTAAATAGAAGGGGACACGATAATGCATTGAAAACAACAATTATAAATTCTGTGACTGCTAACCAGTACGCGGTGTGCGGGCGCAAAGCAGGGGTATTTATAGTATTTTAAGGTGCTGCTACAGTAGAATTCTGCGGTGTCCAAGTCTTGAAGATTGACACGTGCATATGTTCTTGTGATCCGCTCATATGAGTTCTCATACTCATATGAGCATATAATCATGTGAGTATAAAAATCATATGCTCATATGGACTCATACGAGCATATCATATTGCCACGTTCCATTTCTCAAGTTTTGTTATCGCCCCAAAACACTACACAATTCTCAGCACAAACCGCGCCTGCAGTTTTCGAGAAGCTTCCGGATTGTAGTAGGTCATTTCGATAAGATCACGCCCACTCTGCGAACTGTACAGATTATTCTGGAACCTCCGCCACCGCCAGCGATAACGCTAGAACATTCGATGGCAAGAGTATAAATTCCGACGCACTTCGCCACTTGGGAGTAGTTGATTGACGGCCGATGCTCCGTTCGCCGGTCTAGCTGTCTCTTCTCGAGTCCTCGCGCGAGACCCGGGGTCACGTCACGCGGACGTCGACCCCCAGGGGTTCAAGTCGACAAAAGAAGTCTACGCGGCACCGGCGTCTTGTACGCGCGACCGCCGCCCCTGGGTCTCGGGCCTTGCTGCCTGGAGCACGCCTACCCCATGCCAGGAGGAGGTGCAAGGTCCGCGGTTCACGCCCGCCGTCCTGGAGTCCCCCTGCGGTCCACCCGGTACCACCAAGACCTGCGCGGCACCCGCCTCGGCTGAGCCGCTTCCTACCAGAGTGCAGCTCGACTGCACGTTACAAGTCACCCACGAGCCACGCCTAACCGGCGGCTTGCGGGGTCCGCCCACCAGAATGGCCACGCCATTTGAACTCCCGGTGAGGGAGAATTGTTTCATGTTTTCCGCGCCCGAGGGCGATATCTCTGTCGATGAGTTAATTGACGCATTGAAGAGACAGCTGGTGACGACAGCGTATTAGTACTGTAACATATGGGGGGCGCAAAATTTCTTGTATGCACCCGCAATGCTGGCCAGGCGACGAAGCTAATGGTGGCGGAAGGATTTGAAGTGAGCGGGGCGAGGGTGCCAGTAGAGGCAGTCGGGCCGCCGGTTACATATGTGAACGTTTACCGTTACCCCGCTTTTCTATCAGACGAGGCCCTTAGCAACGCCTTAGCCCAGTTTGGTAAAGTGGAGGGCATTTCGTTCGCCACCCTGGCCACTCGCCAGACCAAGTTAAACGGGGTACGTGTGGTTAAAATTGAGATGTGCCGCCCAGTCCCCAACTTTATCACTATTGCGGGGCACAAAGTCATGTGCGAGTACAGAGGCATGCGCCGGGTGTGCGCGCGTTGTGGTGAAGTCGGGCATATGGCGACTGCGTGCACCACGGCGTACTGTAAGCGGTGGTGCGGCACCTTTGGCCACGATATTGAGGGCTGCTCGGCAGGCTGTAAACGTTGCGGGGGTCACCACGGAACACGCGAGTGCTTTCGTAATGCGCTCATACGCTTCGGCCCACCACGGCTTCCCCTCGCTATCTGAATCTTCTTCGTCTCACTCTCAGTCAAGCGGCCCCGCTTCTGCCCGAGCAACTAACCCGCCGCGTATGCAGGTCCTTACGTCCAGGTCCGCATCCCGCACAACCGAGAGGGGATCCCCTTCCGGAGACCGCGACTTAGACTCCGATCTGACTTCAGGCAGTGGCATGGGCGATTCGTCCGCCAGTGAGGGGGAGAGGCCCGGGAGTTTTGACCAGACTACCACCAGGTCGACCGAAACAGAGTCGAGCGATATCGAGACGGGCTCAGCGCAATCGTCCCCCCCCCCCCCTAAGCCGCCTCCACCCTCGGCGAGCCGGGATGACCGCGAGAATTCGCTGACCGCGGCTGAAGCGACCCCCGAGTCCAACGAGCAGGGAGAGGCCCTTTTCGCTTCATCCCACACACCCGTCAACGTCCGGGCCCCAGTGACCAGCCTGGCCTTGGAGGCCGGCACCCAAGACCCAGCCGGCGACGACGCCCCCATAAAAAGTAAAGGGTATTACTTTCTACCCGGCGGAAGCGAATGCGACCATGCTGCACCGACTTCCTCCCCCGCCTCCCATTCGGCACGCCCAAGCCGGAAATCGGACGCGAAAACTGGACAGATGGCCACTGGGCTAGAGCAGAGAGCTCGCTCACGCCCACGAAGACGCCCTGATGACGATAAGCGGTATCTGGGTGAGAGGGCAGCCAGCAAGGAGGCCCGGCAGCGTAGACCCGGGTCAGCAGGTCAAAGCAGTGATAGTGGCGCTCCACCACACGCGAAGGCTCAGAAGCTCGAGAAAGACGGTGTAGCCAAAGGGCAACCACCCCCCCCCCCCCCAAGCCCCGAGAACCAAGTCACTGAAGTGGCGCGTGCCTGCCCGTCGGCTTCACGGCCCTTTTCCCTTCCTCTCGTTCGCTCTGGCCGCACTATGTCCCACTTGCCTTCCCTTCTCCTTCTGGCGCAGCACCCTCCTCGCCCCTTTCTGCCGGCACGCGGCTGTCGCCTATCTTGCTCGGTGCATTCGCTCACCCTTCTTTCCTTTTCCCTTCCAGCGCTTGGCATCGCGCCCAATCGGCGGATGACAGCCACGCTGCTTGCTAGCCTCGATACATGCCGCGTTTTGTTTTTTCTTTTTAAGGTTTTTGACGGCCTTTTTGAAATTGGCTACGTGGAATATCCGAGGGTTTAGAGATAGGGCGAAACAAGCAGCCATCCTAGGTTTCGCTAGGAACCAGAACATAGATCTCCTCTTTATTCAAGAGGTGAATTTCAGAACGCCGCTGGATGTGGTTAATTTCCGCCGAGATCATCAGACCGACGCCTTTTTCTCTCTGGCGACCACGAGAGCATGTGGGGTCGGAGTAATATTCGTATCAGGCAGATTTCGATCAAAATCCCATTGTATTTTTGGGACGAATGGTCGGTACATAATGATTGACATTTTCATCGAAGACAAAAAGATACGCATTGTGAACGTCTATGCCCCCGTGACAAGAAAAGATACGAATAAGTTCTTTAAAGAGATGCACCAACTCCTCCTAGAGTCCATTCCCCCCCGTACTGGTCGGTGATTTTAATTGCGTGGTAGATTCTAACCGTGACGTGAGGGGGCCAAGCCAAGGAAGATCAACCTACAATGCAAAAGAGTTGGTGAAAACCCTTCGGCACCTAAACCTCTCGGACATATGGGTACACCTCTATAAAGACCGCTTCGTAGCAACCCGTACCTCTAGATCAGCAGGAAGTAGAATAGACCGGATGTACTTTCCGGACCTCCTCCTCTCTTTGGTTGAAGGATGCGAAGTACTCGTGCTCCCGGCCAATCTGAAAGAGAAGACGGATCATGCCCCGCTCGTCACGATGGTAAAGGGATCCCCCGGCCCGCACTCTGATAACAATAGCTGGAGAATAGACGCTGAGCTGCTGAGAGATGAGACTTGCGTAGAAAACTTGAAAGCTGCCATCAGCGCATCAGTAGAAAATGCCGGACATATTACCCCCCCTCTGTGGGATAAACTTAAGGAAGAATGGAAGGCCCTGTTACAAAAAGAAGGCAAAGACAGAAAAAGACGTCATACACAAAAGATGAAAGAACTTCTTCGCCAAATGCAGATCATCAAGGCAGCGGACACGTTGACCTCATGTACAACAGAGTACCTGACCTCGCTCGAGGAGCAATACAACCAACTCCTCAGAGATACCATGAGGCGACCTAGAAGTGAGCATTGACTGTTGGGCACGGCGACCGGAGTTGATGTGAGGGAATACGTGGAAATGGCTGTTTGCGAATTACGGAGGCAAAGCACTTAGGCGTTTCTGTAACCGACGACCCAGCAGAAATTGAGAACATCTTCAGAGAGTACTTCAGCATACAGTTCCAAGACACCAAACCAATAGACACCAATCGAAGACCCGACCATGTCAAAGAACTTTGCAAACATCTGCAGCGAATTAAGGAGGAGGAGGAGGAGCCAGCAACCCTTAGCGCTGAAGTCTCCCCTGCAGAGCTTCCTGAAGCCATAAGAAGCATGACCCCCAATTCTGCCCCAGGCGCTGATGGTCTGACTGCAGCCTTCTATGTGACATTTCTCGAAGTTCTCGAAGAACCCTTGCTCGCGATGGTGAATGCGATCTTTAGGTCCTTTAAAAAACCCGATTCCTTCGGAGTGGGTAAAATTGTCCGTATACAGAAAGGGGGTGCACAACCAAACGAGCCCACGGCGTGGCGCCCAATCACGCTTTTGAACAACGATTACAAGCTGGTAGCCACTATACTGAACAAGAGGCTCAAGCTCCTGTTACCGGACATCATTAGCCCGTACCAAACGTGCGCGATTCCAGGAAGGTCGCTTTTTGCGAACCTCACAGTGATCCGTCACTCTTTCGAATACGCAACGACAAGAGGTTTCAATGAAGTTTTCATTTCCCTAAACCAAGCTAAAGCTTTTGACAGGGTACGACACCATTACCTCTTCGACGTGATGCAGGAGTTTGGCTTACCGGCAAGTGTTATAAAACTGACAAAAACTTTGTACGAGAACCTAACCTGCACTGTTGGGATAAACGGAGTCACAACGCCGGCATTCAAGTATAGCAGAGGCATAAGACGAGGATGCCCATTGGGCCCGACCTTTTTTGTCATGTCGTGCGAGCCGCTGATCACAAGTGTTATTGCGCATGAGGGCATTCGGGGCTTCCCACTGACGGGCCAGGAGCAGGTAAAAGTGCTGGCATACGCGGACGACATTTCCCTGTTTGTTCGGGATGAAAGCAGCCTCCAAGCCTTCAGTGCGACGTTCACAAGATACGCGCAGGCATCCGGAGCGGCGATAAATGCGGACAAGAGCAAGGCGATCCTATTTGGAACTTTCCCCAGAGAAGCCCTAGGAAACATCGAAGTGGTGTCCATCGTTAAAGTACTGGGAATCTACTTCTACAGTGAAGGGGTGGCACCAGCCACGTGGCAGAGAGCCCTCGAGAGGGCAAAGCAGGCAGCCGACCGCATTTGCCTCCTAAACCTCACGTTACGTGAAAAAGCGCTGGCAGCAAGGACCACCGTTTGCGCGTTTGCGTTCTACGCCAGTAGGGTAGTGGTGATCCCTAGGAAAACCGCGAGCCAACTGAACACCGTGATCACCGATTTTTTATGGGAAGGGAAACCGGCACCAGTCAAGCGACACCTCCTTCAACTACCCGAGGACAAAGGTGGCCTCTGCCTCCCACACGTACAAATCACCAGCCAGATACTGGCCCTCAAGATTACCCGCACGCTTTATTACGCAGCGAGTTACGTTGGGAAGTATCTAATCAACTACTGGACAAGCACCATCACGCACTATCTGGAAAACCACAAACACACTGGCCCATGCGCGCAAGCGCCCTCACACTTTTACAGGATGGCGGCAACTACGACAAAGATCATAGAAAAAGAAGCCCCGAACTGCGACATTGACAAGGACCCACCCGCCCGAATTGTCGAAGCGATAACAGAAAACCAGTTGTCCAAATAAGAAAAGGAGCAGATCAAAAGCCTAGGACTGTGCAAACAAAAAAGCAATAAGTACCGACCGCGCGAAGTACATGACTTCGAGTGGAAGCGCAAGTGGCAAGTTTTGCCCACGAGACATCGCCTGCACCATTTCGGCATCCCGCCGAATAGCCAGTGTCCGAATTGCCGCGCCGAGGAAACGATCTCCCACGCGTTGTTAGAATGCGGGGCGGCCAAGTCGGTATGGTGCCTGGTTGCGAGGTGCTTCAGCATCCGCCCTCCCCTGGCCCTCGAAAGGAATAGGGGCTGCTTCGCAAGGCTGGTGATTGCCATCACACTCTTTGTGATTTGGAAACGCCGGTGCCTTGCTGAGGTAAAGAACACCCCAGTGAGAGCGGCCTACCCAGCACTAGCCATGATCAGGCAGAAAATAGTGCAGTACTTGGCCAAGCAACTGGAAGCTGGCAGGGAGGACCAGTTCCTTCGCCGCTGGCACACAGTTTTTTTTCGTCAGAGGTGTGAAACTCCGTACCCCATAATCCCCTATTAATCCCTTCTCCCCAAAACATTGTGTTACAAGTGTATGTATAGCGCCAGTCGAAGTATTGTAAATATGCCTACCCATGTTCACGATCTGTAGTAAATATATGTATATATGATTGTAAACATATATTTGTGTTTTTTACGAATGTATGCGTAGTTTAGCACAAACTTGTATATATATATATATATATATATATATATATATATATATATATATATATATATATATATATATATATATATATTTGTGTATGTGCCGCTAGTTTCCTCTATGGATAATGGAGTTTGTATGCCCCATATGGCACAAGAGGGGTGTCTAAACGAGCACTGTATGTATAAAATGACGTAAAGAGTTTTTTTGAGTTTAAAGTTAATAAACTTCTCTTTCTATCAGTCCAAGACTGCTACTGTAATTGGTCTTTCCGTTTACCGGGCACAGGTTCGCCCAAATAATTAGTTAAATTCCAACGCAAAGTCTCCTGCCTTCGGCCACGTCACGACCCCGTGACAATATATGTTCATATGAGTCCATCACATATGATCATACATATGAGAATCTGATTTGAGCATATGGTAATGTCATCAATTCTCTATAAATATGTTACTGTGATGCACGCTTACCCCAGTATAGTTACGTGACGTATAAGAGCCATTATTAATTTACGAGGGCCATGTCAATTCGTTATTTTTATTCTATACTTTTGTAATAGAATCATATTGATATGGCCATGCCCACGAAAATTTAACAAAATAGGCGTAAACCTCAATTTGTGCGGGTTACTAACACTTTAGTAATGAACTATCCCCTTGCGTCAGCACTATTCACTTACTAACTAGGTAGCAATTTTAACTAGACAACGACGTAGTGCTTTACCCAGCCTCTTAGTATTTGGGCTTGTTACGAGCCTAACGAGGTATATTAGTGCCCTTCACTAGAGTTGCTTTTACTGGCTGCATGTACTAGCTGGTTAGTGAATTCTGTGACAAGTAACGGGCTAGTACTTAGTGAATATACCAACCTTTTTTATATAAGTTCGTGGTTATAGAAGGAAGTAGGGCAATCTCGAGCAATACATCCACGGCCGTGAAACCAGGTTTTAACATCTTACAGGAGCCAAACTATCCGGCAAAACTAGCTGGTTACAAAGCCATAAACGCGGCAGCAACTGACAGCAGACAGAGGAAACAACAGGTGACATAGTGCTCGGCACACGGTGGGTCGCCTGGGGTGGCCGCGGGGCCCTCCACTCACGTCGTCGGTGCGGTCGCCGCCTCCGGCGCCAGTCGCCATGCTTGTTGGACGTAACGTCACAGTGGCGCAGCATGAGCTTGAGTGCGCACATATACCCCACGTTTTCGTAGAATTCATCACTAGGCGTCGGCGAAGACGTTGCAGCACCGATTCGTGGAGCTGCTCCAGAGGGCTAGCGCAGCCGCCGACGGGGAACCTCTGCTAGTCGCAGGTGATTTTAATGCGCCGCACGGGGCCTGGGGATACATGCGAAAAACGCCTAAGGGCAAACAACTTTGGGAAGACTCGCAATACTTATACGGCTTGAACTCGTCGCGAACCCCACCGATCCGACGCGCAGGGGCGTAAGAAACGCTGCCAGACCTTGTGTTTGTATCGAATGTAACCGCGGTATCTTGGCAAAACATGCAAAAGGACTTGGGGAGTAACACTCGCTGATAGAGATTATAATTGACACGCACCCGAGTGTTCGGGGAGCAAGCTCAAAAGGCAAAGGCCGTAAACTCAAACTAGTTAAGTGGGAAGCGTTCAGGAAGAAACAAGAAAAAGGAGGGCGTGGCGACGAGCTGATTACGAATATAGACGAATGGACTGCGACGCTTAAGAGGGACGTAGATGCGGCGACGTGTGACATACCACCCAAGGCGAAGCTTGAAGTAATCGGCAGCCGGCTTCTACATATGTGGAAAGCGAAGCAAGCCCTATACTTGAAAGGTGGAAACGCCAAAGACACAACCGGGCATTGTGCGGAAACGCATGGCACATGCAGTTAAACCGACAGATCGAGGAACACGCGTTTAAAGTATGTATGACAAAGGGGAAAGACATGTGCAATGGCTTAGAAAAGCAAATATTTGGGGCGGGTTCTAGGTGTCTCTTTCGGCATCTGTGTGGGATCCGGAGGAGACTCGGGCCGCACAAGGCCATAAAATTCGGTGACTTGTGAGAGAATATGAAGGTGCGAATATCCTCGCAGCAATATGAAACCGTTACTTCAAGACGAGAGACAGCGTCCAACACCCCGATCACGATGGAGTCACTAACAATAAATTAGACGCAGACTTTAGCGAGTCAGAAATTCGGGCAGTTTTCAAACATGACTGCCGGTTGGCGCCAGGACCAGACAGGGTTACTAACAAGGCTCTCCGAAACTCAAACGATGAGTCAATCTCCCGATTGATGACTTACGTCAACGAGTGCTGGCGAGACGGCGCTCTTCCCGAAGCGGGGAAAAGAGCTTCTATTATCACAATACCTAAACCCAGCAAGCAAATTGCGCTCGATAATCTAAGGTCAATTTCGCTTACGTCCTATGTAGAATAAGTTATGGAGCACGCAGTTCTCAATAGAGTGACCGACTATCTCGAAGATCGTCACGCATTCCCGCACACCATGCTGGGATTCCGCTGCAATATCTCCGCATAGGATGCATTATTTCAGCTAAAGCACCACATTGTTGACTACACTACCAGCTCCATTAAGGCGATTCTTGGCCTGGATATTAAAAAAGGCATTTGATACCGTGAAACACGAGTCGATAGAGGCATTAGGTCTAGGTCGAAAAATATACAATTACATACGTGATCAAGCAGGCGCGCAAGTGTCGTCATAGTCGACCAAGAATCACAAGATTTTGAGATGGGCTCGACGGGCACTCCTCAAGGCTCCGTAATTTCACCATTGCTTTTTAATTTAAAGCTATTTAGGCTACCAGATAAATTAATGGAAATACCCGGATTGTATCACAGTACATACGCGGGTTCACGCGCTCTGGGTTCCTGAAGGAGGTTGTGATGGTCACGTCGAGAGAACGCTACAGGCGGTAGTAGACAAAGCTCAGGAGTACTTGCTAGGAACGGGCCTCGAGTGCTCAGCAACCAAGTTCAAATTTTTAATACGATCCCGCAAGTGGAAGCCGCAAAACCCCCGTGACGAGGAAAGGGAATTCTTCAAAATGCGCGTTCTCTTGGCAGACAACACTCCCATGCCGCACGTAGACAGAATTCGAATTCTCGGTTTACACGTATACAGACAAACGGTTATAATGGTGAGACGGTGCGCCGAATCCATCGTTCAGTAGACGACACGATCAGACTCTTGCGTCGTATCACGAATAGACGTAACGGTCTCCGCGAACACTGCCAGTCTCGTGCAGACATACGCGATAAGCTGAATAACATACGTTGCCCCCTACCTCAAGTGGATAGGCTCAGAAAAAGACAAAATCAACAACATGATACGAAAGGCTTTCAAGAGAGCGATTTACCTCCCGATCAACGCGAGCACCGAAAGATTTCTAGAGCTAAGACTTCACAACTCACTCGACGAGTTGATTGAGGCCCATGAGGCTGCGCAATACGAACGCTTAACAAAATCTAAGACGGGTCGACTCATCCTTGAGTCGCTGAGCATCAGATATCACGCCCAGCGAGGAGGAGAGGTGGAGGTCCCTGCCTCAGTGTGCGACCACGTGATTGTTCCGCCGATTCCTAGGAATATGCACCCGACGCACCATGTCGGATGGCGTAACGAGCGTACTAGACAGCTTCATAAGAAGTTTGGTAACAGTACGGACGTGGTATACGTAGATGCCACGAGATATGGAGAAGAGCACACGCAACTGTGGTGGTTGGCCATCAGGGAAATTGCCTCACGAGCGCCACGGGGACGACGGGACACACGGAGGCGGCCGAAGAAGCCGCAATAGCCTTAGCACTCGCCGCATGCGCAGATTGTGATAAGCGACTCGCGGGCGGCAGTTTCGCGCGCGGCCGTGTCTCGCGGGAAGCGGCGCGCATCCTTCAGATGTGCGGAGATGGCGACTCGACGTCGCGCTCACAACCCCAAATTCCAACTGTTTTCCTCCTATGGACCCCGGCACACACCAGGGTTCTGCTCGCGGGGAACGTGGCGGCCCACGCTGCGGGTCGAGGTCTCACTCGCCGACATAGGCGTATCAGCCGGGGGAGGGGCAACCCCCCCCCCCCCCTTTCGACAGTGGTCACTCTTAGCTGCACGCTGGGGAAACCAACGAGTAAGGTGAAGTTTTTCGTCCTAACAGTAATCACTCATTTACATTCTTACGGGAGAATGGAAATGTTACGAGGCTATTTTTCCAACGTTACCGCTGTGGGGGTTTTCCTTGTAAGCTCTGTGCGGTGCGGGTTGCCTATGCGACGCTTTCGCGTCTTGTGCTATAGTATTGCATATGAGACAAGCGCTAAACAGGGACCCTATAATGTTGCATCATTTGTTCATTCTTTTATTCTGCAGTGCCTTATTGATGCAGTTACGGATGGCAATGAGCAAACTTTTTAAAGACCGGTCAAAGAATTTGCTGCTTCTGCAAAATAATTTTTTTTGAAAAGAATATATCATCACCGCTCCTCTGCCGAGGCTGTTGCCAGCTGATGAGTGTGACGAGTCGTTTTTGATGTTTAATTTTTCCGCACTGAATTGCCAAAAATTTTTCCGCTTTAGTCTATGATAAACCGGATCAGCCTTGCTTATGGTAACTTGGAGCCATAGTGGCAGCTTTAAAGTGGCCATGAATAAAGCAGTGGAATCGAGCTCAGTAAAAGTTCAGCTTTTAAGCTTGCCTCACAACGTCACACCACCGGACCAGGGAGAAGGTGAAAAGCCATGGTTTTTAGCGCGCTTAGTTAAGATTCAGACTATAGCCAGATTTCACTCAACATATTGGCTTTTACAGCTCAAAATACATCTCGGAAAGTAAAAAAGCACACACGCGCAGTGCTGCTTATTTCTCGCTATTCCTCTTTCTCTCAGCAAGTATGGACTCACAGAAATGTATACGTGCACAACTAGTAAACACCGTTGCGCAGCAAGTGGAAATACTTTATTATACTTATAATTCATCTTGCCGGAGCTAGAAGTAGCCGTTGTCTATGTGATTGGCAGCTAGCCTACTTGAATTACATTTAGAATGACATTATCTCCGGATTCGTGACGTCATGTAAAAAGCAGGCAATTTTGTGGCACATAGAAAATTTTAAATGCCGAAGAGCCAATGAAAAACAATATGCCGTATCGAAAATAGTTCATTCTCTTATTATTTACGTGGCCGTGCATAAGTGGTCATAACGCAATGGATAATTTTAACGTCATTTATTGCCTCACGTGACAAGCTGGTGCTGTTTTCATAACAAACACTGTTTACACCAATCATACACAGCTAACAACCAATTCGAAAGAAAGCTACGAGGGATGGTTTAACGTTATAATCACCTACATTTTGTTATTTCAAAGGAAAATTTCTTTTACACTGTTTCTATTGGCGTAATTATGCTGGTGTCAGGGTGCCAATTAGAAAATGTTATACAAATACAATGAGTGTAAACAATGTAGTGTGCCCCTTACACCACAAATTTCGAATTTTTAAAGAAAAAGGTTGAGAAGTTGATAATAAGTAAACAGTAGTATAACAATAGCAATAATAATAGTAATTTCAGGCTATATAAACAGTGTTCAGACTGTTAGCAAACAAGGCAAATTATAGTATACACAAACTTGAATATATGCAAGGAAGTGTAATACATATTATGAAAAATATAACAACAATCATTCGTTGAAAAATCATGGTTGATCCCCCGTCGTGGCAATCGGCATACAACAGGAAAATAAAACGTACCTATACAACTGATAATTAAACGTTTACTGTACATTGATAAAGGAGGGTTTGCCGAATTCATGTTTTGGTGTTTCGCAGCCATAGCCCCGTTCAACGTAAATGTATCCTCGTTGAAGCTTGGAACATCTTCATCCCGAGGACTGACATTGATGATATATTTGGTAGGTCTCCAGTGATGATTCTCTGTGGCGCATATCAGCGCCTCCTATATTTTTGTGCCTGCCGCGTGAGCGCCGCGCGCGCCCTCTACCTTTACTTTCTCGATTCTGCCCCTCAACGCCGCTTGGCGGATAAGCGATATTACTCTCTAGCAGGACTTAGGAGGAGAGTGCGAGATAATTATACTAGGAGATATGAATGTGCACATAGGAGATATAGATGGGTATACCGACCCAACAGGCAAAGTGATCATAGATATGTGTGAAAGGCATGATTTGATTATTTGCAGCAGTACTGAGAAGTGTGAAAGGCAAATAAAATGGGAGGTGGGAAGGCTGTAATCAACGATATATTACGCACTGATGTCACATAGGATGTATGATAAGCTCAGGGGAATGCAGATAGATGAAGGTGGCTCCAGAAGTTTGGGTAGTGATCACAAACGTATCAAGCTAAGTTTTGGAAGAGCAGCGGAAGTGGGAAGGAGACAAGATGAGCAACTACAGGAAAATTCTTATTCAGAAAGGCAAATAGAAATAGCTACTAAACAAATTAAGAAAGCAGTCACTAAGGACAACAAAACAGTGTGGACATACACGAACCTAATTAGACGGTTTGTGCTAGAACTTGCTAAGGCACGTGACAAGTCACCCCGGAAAAGAAGACACAAGCCCAAGAGTTGGTGGGATCAAGAAGTTAAGAGAGCCATAGAAAAACGTCAGGAAGCCTCTTGGGAACACAGACATGCTAAGCAGTGGGGTGAACCGACAGATGACGTTGAAAGAAAATGGGACATCTTTCAAAGCTGTAGAAGGGAAGCATCTCTTCTGATCAATGAAAAGATAGATTATAAGAGAGGGGGCTCAGTGGCTGGCAGAAGTACACAAAAAGGATAGAAAGGCAGCTGCGATATTTTAGAACCATCTAAATTCCCTAAGAAATGAGACGAGCCTAGAGCAGGGGTTTATAACTACAGATAAAGGTGCTAGGCTAGAAAGGGACGGAGCTATCGAACATATAGAAGCAAGGGTGACAGAAAAATTTCAACAAAGAAGTGCCTTATGCACCAAAATAGACAAGGATGAATCAAGTGGCGCAATGGCTCCATTTTCACAACCATAGTGGGAAAGGGCTGAGAAGAGGGTTCCTAGTAGTACATCAGCAGGCCGAAACGGCATTCCGATTATGCTCATAAAGACTTTGGTCCAAAGTCTAAGCAGGCTTTGAAAGAGTACTTGAACTGGTATAGCGCATTACGGGGAAGAAGAAACGGCCGAGCAGACCGACACAAGAGGACAGAGCGCTAACTTCCAACTGCTGGAAGAGCGCTAACTTCCAGTTGGAAGTTAGCGCTCTGTCCTCTTGTGTCGGTCTGCTCAGCCGTTTCTTCTTCCCCGTAATGCGCTATACCAGTTCAAGTACGACGAACCAACTCGCCCAATCTTCAACACTTGTGGACTTTGAGAGAGGCAGTGAGCAAAATAATAATCGATGGCGAAGTCCCCGGTGGATGGAAACAGCAGGATGAGCATGATCTATAAATGAAAGGGGGACAAAGCTGACATGAGCAACTACCATCCTATAACAGTGACATCAGTGGTTTATAGGCTGGCGATGCAGATTATAAAGGAAAGACTGCAGGCATGAATAGAGGATGAGGGGATGCTGAGGGAACTGCAGAATGGGTTTCGTAAACACAGGAGGTTGGAAGACAATCTGTTCTCACTGACGCAGTGCATCAAAATAGCAGAAATGGAACACAGGCCCCTGTGGCTAGGATTTTTGGATATCAAGGGAGCATATGATAGCGTGGTTGTGGGAAATACTGAACACACTAGGTGTGGAAGAAGGAGTGGCTAATCTTTTAAAGGATATCTATAAAGGTGACAAGGCAGTTTTAAAGGGGGGAAACATGTATCCAAGCCCACAGAGGAAACACGTGGGCTTAGGCAGGGGTGTCCTTTGTCACCCTTGTTATTCATGATGTACCTACAAGGATTAGAGGCCAAAGTAAAGGGAAGTGCACTGGGCTTCAACCTCTCTTTCGTCAAACAAGGAAAACTCATTGAACAGGCACTACCGGCATTGATGCATGCGGATGATATAGTGCTAATGGTCGACAACAAGGAAGATTTGCAGAGATTGATGGGCATCTGCGGTAATGAGGGAGATAGGTTAAATTTCAGATTCAGTAAGAAAAAATCAGCAGTCTTGATTTTTAATGGTAATGAAGGTAGTGAGCTTAGAATACAGGATGCCACGCTAGAGATAACAGATAAATACAAATATCTGGGCGCATGGATAAGCAATGGGACCGAGTACCTAAGGGAACACGAAATATACGTAATGACTAAAGGTAACAGGAATGCAGCAGTGATGAAAAACAGGGCACTGTGGAATTACAATAGGTATGATATTGTGAGAGGAATATGGAAAGGGGTCATGGTTCCTGGTCTGACGTTCAGCAATACCGTCTTGTGAATGAGATCAGAAGTTCAAGCAAGATTCGAAGTTAACCAACGTGGAATAGGTAGGCTTGTCTTAGGAGCTCACAGGAATACACAAAATCAGAGATTACAAGGTAATATGGGATGGACGTCAATTCAGGGCAGGGAACCTAGCAGCAAGATAAAATTGGAGAGGCGATTGAGAGAAATGGGGGAGCAGTGTTGGGCTGGAAATGTTTTCAGCTACTTGTACATGAAGAATGTCGCTACAAAATTTAGGAAGCGAACCAGAAAACTGACTGGTAAATACTTGGAAAACAGCAAGGGGCCAAACCAAAAAGAATCATCGGTTAAGAAGAAGGTGAAGGAAGCTGAGACCGATATGTGGAGAATTGGCATAAATAAAAAGTCCGCACTAGAGATCTATCAAACTTTAAAGCAGGGAATTGCCAAGGAAAGGATCTATGATAATACTCGGGGAAGTTCTCTACTGTTTGAGGCGAGGGCGGGAGTATTGCAAACCAAGACATATCGGGCCAAATACGAAGGAGTAGACACGGTATACAGTGCGTGTGGAGAGGAGGAGAAAACAGCCGAACACTTGATAATGTTCTGTAAAGGTCTTCACCCTATAGTTCAGGATGATGGCGCAGAGTTCTTTTAAGCACTGGGGTTTGCGACAGGGAGGGTCAAATAGACTTTAAGCGGGTAGAATCAACTAGAAGGAGGTTATCTGATTGGTGGCTAAAGTCAAGGCACGAGTGAAAATAAAGCCTTCACTGCAAAGTACCAATCTTCAACCTCACTCTAAAAGAAAAAAAAAGATAAATCTAGTTTTTGGTTCACTAGGTATTACGGCTTGGTGGCGTTAGCCACTGTCCGATCTAAAAGGTATAGCCATATGAACCCATCCGTTCATCAGACGACGCTCGCCACCGCTCGCACGCCAGTTTTCTGCGCTTTTTTTGTCGTCTGCTTAGAGTAATCGCGAACCTTGCTCGGAGTTGTTGCCATCACATTAAAATAAGTAGTATTCGCGAGTAATAAATAACGAAGGTGAAATAAACTGTCAATATACCTTTTACCGGAGTGATAATTTGCGTCCCAGGTCACCCTGCAGACGACAAGTTTAACCCGTCGTTTGGTCGCAGTGGCAGTTGTAGGTCCGTCTGTGTTCTTCAGCGGTGATGTCATCCTGATTTTTCATCAGTCCCCATGCACTGCTGTTGCGTTCCGTTCTGCACTTCTAGCCAGCGAAAGAAAGAAGCAGGTGTGTCCTTTCACGAAATTCCAGCGAACACTGAGCTACGTGAACGATGGCTACGAGTTATCGCACGGAAGCACTGGGTGCCGAATTCCACTTCGAATTACTCGGCCGTGTGGAGCCTACATTTTGTGGAAACTGTCGCTAGGAAAAATACCAAAGGACGCATACTAAAGCCCGGTGCGCTGCCAAGTGTTTTGCCGCATTACCCATCCTACATGAGGAAGGAGCCACCAAAGGTGAGAAGGTGCAGCAGCGCTCAGAAAAGAAAGCGCAATTCCTCAATAGACACGTTGGTAAGTCTGCCAAGTCAGGAAATCGATTCGCGCCCTGCACCAGCACCAGAAGTTCGCGCAAACGCACTTGACGAAGCCACTGAGCCCAGTAGCCGGCAACAACCAGAAAGTGTGGTTCCAAGCGACATTCAAGACTTGCCTTTTGTAGCAGCAGCTAGTCACTACTGTCATTCTGCAAGCTTTCTTGAGCCAACTGATGCGAAGCCAGCGGAAAAGGCTTCAGGTTCACGTGCCTTGAGGACCTTTGGTGCTCAAGCCGACAGAAGAAGCTCCGCAACAGCCTTCTTCGAGCGGAAAAAAATGACGCGTGAAAGAAAAGGCGTGGAAGCAACGAAATGAAAGGCAGCAGACAACAGTAGATTCCTACAAGAAAGAGCTGCATAGAATAAATGAAGAGTGCAACGTAACCAAATTTCTTCAAGTATCCAGACACTGCAATCAGGGCTGCACTAAAGCCAGAGTGATATTGAACCAAGTGTTAAACTACAAGGTGGAAAAACCAAAGTGGTGTGAAACCACTATACGACAGTGCGTGCTTTTGAGAAGCCTCTCAACAAAGTCATACGAGTATATCAGGACCACTCTCCTAGCACTTTCGTGCAGAACTATGCTACAAAGATACATGGGAACAACTGCCGGAGAAGTAAGCTTCATGCAGTGAGCTAGGGAAGCAGAGGCTCAACACTGAAATTGAGTGTCTCGGGATGGAGCAAGCCAGAATATGCAGCCTCATCATAGACGAAATGAGAATAAAGCAATGGCTTGAATACCACAAACACCGAGACGCCTTCTTGGTAGTCATAGACATGGGCGCTGTCAACCAAGTGTTGTCAGGCTCGGAAAGAAGCGAACTTGCGAACTCGCTTTTGTGCGTTTTGATCTGTGGCCTTCCCGCTAGGTTTCGGATCCAAGTGGGATACTTATTTACCAGATCATGCGCTGGCGAACTACTTTCGGAAACGACCAAGCACGTCATCAAAAAAAAAAAAAACAGAAGAAATGAGATTTGAGATAGTTCGAGTTGTGACAGACAACCACAAAATAAACGTCGCTGCAATGGAAATATTATCAGGTGGGCAACCGAAAACTCGAATGCCTCATCCCGCCGACCAAGCCGCAGTTTGTTTCTGGCGTTCGATCAGAGTCACATCCTCAAAAACACCCGATCGCAATTTCTGGCACGAGAATCGGGAAGAAATGGCGAAATTTCTTCAACCTACATAAAGGACCTCTACAAAATGCAGCGGGGCTCGATTATCAAGCCGGTCCATTTTCTCACGAGGAAACACGTCTACCCGTCTAATATAGAAAAAATTGGAGTCAAGCCTGCCATCCAGTTGTTTTCACCAGCCGTGACAGCGGCTTTTTCCTTCATGAAAGATCATGTCGGGCACACGTGCGGCGCAAAGTACGCCAGCGTCGCCCCAACTGCTGAGTTCATGGATAATATGAGCAGATGGTTTACTCTCATGGACGTCAGCAAATGCCAGCAGCATATTCACCAGAATCATCCGGACACCAGGCAGTTCTTTTTTTTTTTGATGATCCTGCAGACTCCAGACTTCATTGGCTTAAACTTTTTTTTCAGAATACATTGAAGAGCTCAAGATGGCAAGCGCACCAATGAAGTTTCTAATGAAAGAAACTCACCGTGCACTGGTATTCACCACAGTCGCCAACGTCCAGTGTATCAGATTTCTGTTAGATAGAGGGTTCAAATTTGTGTTGACTGGAAAGTTTTCAAGCGACCCCATCGAATCCCTGTTTGGGATGCTTCGACGCAGCGCTGGCTGCAATGATATTCTTGATGTCAGAAGCGCTATTTCGGGCCTTGAGAAGATGCTGAAGACGGGCATCATTGCGACTTCCCACACAAGTATTGTGCAGAGCTCAGCTTCGTTCGCTTCCTCGAGGAGCATTATTAGGAGCGGCGAGTCGAGCAGCACATCAACAACCCGTGGGCAACCCAGCGGCTTCGAATGCCATCAAGGTTATCTTTGAGAAGATCGTGGGAAGTTTTTTGAATGGCTTTTGCTTTTTCGATCAGACAAGTTTCCATGAATAATTTGACTCAATTTTCATTGATAATGGCCTAGCCGCCTCTGTGCTAATTTGTGGTAGTTTACCGAAATAGCTCATCATTCAGCCATGGCTGTGTTTTTTAAAAGATCTTACACACCTACCTTTGTGTGAGAATATTGTGTGAAGAGCACCAATTCACAGCAAGGGAGGTTTCTCTCTAAACGTTTTTTGAGACTGATATAACTCAGCTGTGTTTCTTTCCTTAATATGTTGCACACACTTTAACTCCTAAACTGGGGCACACTGTCTTTATGGGAGCTATACCTTGCTTTTTGTACTCGTTTTATCCCAGCAGTTTTTAAAGGAGAATGCGTACCCCAACTTCATCACTCCACAAGCGTTAGCAGAATGTCTGCCAAGTAATTTAAAACGTTATCACGGTAAGTGTTACACTTGATTAGCACAATGTGCTCTAGAGATTGCTGCTTAAACTAGTGAGTGTATGTGCATTATATTGAATCTCGTGCTTTATACCACACTGTGTTTCCATTACGGTTTAAAGGGGCCAGGTGACACTTTTCGGATGGCCTTATTTAGCACCGGAACGCGTATAGCGATGATTACTGAGACTAATGCAACAATAAATATGGAAATTGGTGCACTGAAGGTGAAGTTATGAGTCCTCAAAGTTCAAAATTCGAGCAGACGACGACGACGAGAAACGTTCTCTTTCGCATTTCACTCACCTGCTGACATGAAAGGCCGCTTCCAATCACAGCGCGCGTTTTGTACAAACATTCCTTAATTGTCACCTCACGGTGGCCTTCGCACAATACCTCGCTACCGCTACCGCAGCAAAGTGCGTCGGGTAGCGGACGCTTCCATGGTCGCAATATGTAAGATACACAAATACGTTTTAGGCGGGGTCACTTGTCGGATTGATTGCAACAAACGTTCTACGGCAACGCCGGCGCCCATTGCCTGTCTATGTTTTGGCTCGGTAAAAACGCGGCATGCGTTTCCACGTTTAGTTGCTGGCGTACCATAGCCTCGTTCGCAGGCTAGGTGTTGGGTTCATTGTTCTGAAAATACGTCATTGAGAAACATGAACGATTTCTTTCTGAGAAAGTCTAAAAAGGGTTTTTGCTGTTTTTTTCATTCACACGTATCACCTAGCTACCACCTTATGAATATTGCACGCTGTTTGTCCCGTCAAGCCATTCAAAAGTGAACGATCTTTGTCGTCATGTCACACCACATGACATCATTTCCCATAACAAAAATAGCCCATGTGTGTCGCCATCAAAATAGTTTGTCGCGTGAATTTAAATTATAAGAGCGTCAATTTCGGCGTTTCCATTTGCTCAACGATGTCGGTGCGTTCCCCAGCACCAAAAGAACCGATGAGAAATACATGCTCAAATAATGTCGCAGGGTCCCTTTACGAGGTACAAAGTGACTACAAGGGATGTTGTTCATTGCATCTTACATAATCATTGCCAAAGTGCATATCTTCTTCACATAAGCATTGGGGGAAAGGTTTGGCACTCGACAATAGCTTCAAAGGCGGTGAATTTTGGCATGTGGCTACATATCATTGATTGTAGGCAATTTCAGCCCTTTGATTTCTTATCACAAGTGTGTTTTAAGTCCAGTACTTTCGTCATACCCTCGATCTTTGTGACCTGTAAGTCGAAGTTACGCTGCAGGTTTTGGATGCACACAGTACGACATATTGGCCATGAGTAGAAGTGTGCTGTTAATGGAAAAGCAACCATTCATCTTATACGTGCAGGTGTTTTAAAATTTCGTCGTGCAAAACATAATTGAAAAAAGTTTCAACTTTCACTTGTTTTTACTGAGTCTTATTACACTTATCACTGCATGTTTCTCGGTAACGCATATTTCATCGGTTTTTAAAAGCCTTGTCCAGCTTAGACAGCAGTCCGGGAACAACGTCATTATACAATATTACACCAGAATCTGCAAAAGGTACAGGTTTAACCTACTGGCCAGGGTAGCTGCGTTCCAGCGGCAGTAACTCTAAGTTACTTTTGTATGTATGCCGTTGCGTATATACATTAAGGTGCGCTTTGACAACCTTGTGCAGACATCCAGAATTATAATTTTATGGCCCGCTGTGCTTCCTAGGTACCTGTCTAGCACCATCAGTGTTCATTTAAGGATATACATTTGTCAGAAGTATTGAAGAGTGGCAATTATTTACAGCCGCAAACAGCAAATTTTTTCTATTGTTTGCATGTTATTCCTAACGTATTTAATAGAGCCATGTTGCATGGAGCAAATTGGGAGAGTGCTGGTGAGGCTTAGGTGAGGGGCAAGTACTGGTCTTGCTTGCGCCCCGCCCCCTCTGATGCCCATGATTGAGACGATGAGACATCCAACATATGAAAATGCTCGTTGATAACGGTTGAATGCACTACCTCCAAACTGTCTCAAATTTTTGTTGTGATCATAAAAATTGAGTCTTTTTTTTTCGATGTTAAGAAATACCATATGCCTTGAGTTTGTGTAAGGGCCACATCCCAGCTCTGCTGTTCAAAAATGAGGGGGCATATGTACGAGCAACAACAACAAGAACAAAAAAGTAGAACAGAGTTGAACCAATGAACTTCAAAAAACCTTTAGTCAGACCTAGTTGGTACATAACTTTTTAAGAAAAAAAAACTTCAGTGCCAAATTGAATGGACCAGTAAAGAATAAATTAGACAAGCGTATAGCGTCAGTGCGCGTGTCTTCTTTCTGGTCTTTCTTTAGGCCATGCGGATGTTTTCACTTTCAAGAACGCTCTGTACCTGGTTAAGGCTATGAAAATATTGTGCAGCCATGATGTGAGCCTACACTACATTCTCTTTGGAAAAAAATTGAGTGCTGAAGGATAGGACAGAGCATGATGGGAAAGAAATAAACGAAAAGAAAACTTGCTTCCAAAGCGAGAAGTGGTTTCTTCACCACCTTAATGTGACAGCACAATATGTAGTGTTTCAGAAGGTTATGTACACCGGAAATGTACCTGAGTCTGGCAAACTCGGCAATTGTCGTGTTTTGATGTATCTAATGTCGTCAAAAACAACCAAATTTTCAGTATCTCCTATTTCACAGTTTGCTGGGGCCTACATTCTTCATAAGCTCATCAAGCTACCTGTCACTGCATTCAGTGGAGCTTTCTTCAGCAAAAACGCTCAGTACAGTGGAATTGTATGTAGAAGCCTTGAATACACATGGTTGCCCCGCCACGGTGGTCTAGTGGCTAAGGTACTCGGCTGCTGACCCGCAGGTCGCGGGATCGAATCCCGGCTGCAGCGGCTGCATTTCCGATGGAGGCGGAAATGTTGCAGGCCCGTGTGCTCAGATTTGGGTGCACGTTAAAGAACCCCAGGTGGTCTAAATTTCCGGAGCCCTCCACTACGGCGTCTCTCATAATCATATGGTGGTTTTGAGACGTTAAACCCCACATATCAATCAATTCGTTGCTGTTGCTGAAACAATGCGCAATGAACGGACAACTACCTCTGTAAAGACACGTTTCGCTTTCGTCTCATTCTTTTTTGTATATAAGGCGATCAGCCACGTTTTTTTTTATTTAATCTCTCTGTAATCGTAGGTCGGGACGGAGTATTTTAAGGCAGTTTCAAAGGAGTTTCCTAATCAGAGCGTTCTTTGAATCATTTGCTTCAGGCTCGCAAAAAAAAATGGTTCAACATTTACCGCATACAAAAATTAGCATGGCATCAAACCAAAATATCAAAGAAAAAAATTGATATAAATGAATGCCTTTTTGTCTGGCAGTATTGGTGATGACATTGGAATCTGCAGTCCTAGCTCCACTTACATGGCCACGGGAACCACGTTTCGATCGGGTTGGATAGCAAACAACGCTAATCCACTTATATGAGCACGTTCGAAAATTTACCGTTTGTCGAAGTAAATTCTTATTTTTATGGCATTGGCTATAATGCTTACTACTCATAGAAAGAACTTGCTTCTCAGTTGGGTGGTCCTAAATCGCGCGCATGCGGTCACATGCACAATAGCTTTGGTGGGCTATCTGGCTGAAATGTCCTGTAAAATGCAAGCACACTTTGAACGTGGAAGCCATGGTGATGACAAAGCTTGTATTGTTGCGAGAAACGAACATATTTGCGAAGGCTTAGGAGCACCGGCATCACGGATTCATATACTACGCGTCGTGTTCTTTGCCGTGAATGGTACCCGTAAGGCGATACGAGTTTGCGTATTTGTTGACCGAGGCTGATGAGGTGATTTCTGTGCTTCACCAGCAGTAAATGGTCAACAGAAACAGCCCACAATTAGTTCGCTGAATGGTGTGTGATGCGTGATCGGGTGGTCAAACGCCATGCGCTGTGCAGTGATGGTTCACACGCTTAATAGTCCGGTTGCGCGCTCTGAAGAATATATATTCTTTCATAATTATTAATAAATGCGGAATAGTTCAGCGAGCTTCAGAAACTTTGAGCATTTTTATCTACCTATTTCTACTTATCTGTTCGTATATCTAGCCCCATAATTCTGTGTGCTCTCATGACCACATATTTAACTTGTTCTAGACCGCAGTTGGTATAGGAAGGTAAGACAGATTGAGGAATATGTCTTGTCACGTCATGAATAACGGGAAAATCCTGGCCCGTACGTTGTCAAATCCTTTCCTCCAGACACGAGTGGCAACTACCTGCTTATATTGGCAGCAGCGAGGGCAGCCCGAGAACCTGCTGAAGTTTGTGGGGATCTGAGGCGCGCCCGCGACCATTTCGCGGGCATTCCGCCACACGGCCACACCCTTTTGCTTTCCCGCTCTGTTAACACCACGTGGCGATAGATGTCGCCACGCGCGGGCACGGCGCGCGCCGAGGGAGCGGCCTCTTCTCCGTTGGTCAGCGCCGGGTAAGCACGTGTTTTCCTTCGTCCGCGTCCCCTTTGGGAATCGCCGGACTGTAGCCTGCCTGGGGTGGCCTTGGGCACCTCGGCAGGCGTGTTTACTTGAGTGCTAGCTTCGGTAGCGTACGCTAAGCCCACAGCGGTGCCTAGTGCTTGAAGTGGTCGTACCACAACGAGCCGCACTTGCCGTAGGCCTACGCGTACGAGGTTTGCCCTAACACTCGCGACCAGGCCCAGTGGCCATCGTGAGAGTGCGCAGCATAGCCGCGAGGGACCTTTTCCCGACCGGCGTGTCAAAGCTCGCCATTGCCAGCTGCGACGTGCTCGCGGTTTTCCCCTTATTGTGAACGTCCGCGTGCGGGTGCCTTTGCTACCCGCGTCCCGGGAGCGGACGTTGTACAGTTGTTCGGGGTGCCGCCAGAGGCAATAAAGTGTTGTGTACTGTTATATTAGAACACTGTCTACTTGCCGCGCTAAACGCCTTATCAGTTGAGCGCGCGCGGAGCGGTGCGCTACACGCGAGTAAACGGAAGTAGCGGCCCTGTGGCTCGCTAAGCGTGAACCCGCGGTGATCGCCCGCTGCAGTTAGAAGCAAGGGATCACCATAAGTTACATTGTATATTTGCAGCTTGGACCACTGTTACAACAGCTACTTGAAGCACGCTGCAACATTAACAAGTGCAAGGCTCACTCAGCTGCAGAGACTACTTGTGACTCTCAGTGACGTCACGCCCACCTAGTGGAAGAACAAGCTACATGAAGGACTGCATCATTGACCTACCACCACATGACAGCAGCGAGGGCAGCACGACAGCCTTATTAACCTAAATTGTATATTTGCTGGTTAACGTTTTTTCCCAAATAATCAAAAAACACTGTGATTTACGCCTTATAGTTGCTGCTGACACCAGTGCTTGAGTGCTCTCTGGTATTGTGCATGTTACCAATACACCTTGCATGTGCATGTACAATGCATATTTCATGTTCCACTCATTAGGCAGTGGAACATCAATGTATTTTGATGTTCCACTGATTAAACTTAAACAACAATTAAGACTTTTCTTTGTCGAATGATTTTGCAGCCAATATAGCATAAGCTCATTCACGTTACTACGTGACTTTTTTTCGCATTGCCCTATTTTTTATGCAATCGGAATGACGTATGTTTATATTACCTGAATGTTTTTTCGAACATGATTTCGTTTCTTACTTTATTGTGTATTTTCATGCATGTAGTAAACGCCTAGCTGTATTCGGGCTTTTTATTGTAGTTTTTTTATATTTTCTTTGGCTTAGTATTTTCAGCCATCTTTATAGTCAAGTTCTTAGTACCGCTTTTTAGCTTTTTATGTGACTATTTATTCGCTGCTGCTATATATTGCTGCTATATAATCGTATAAATCTGAATAATGAAGCGTTTTAGAACAGCAAAGGAAGAACACGGCGTCACACATTGCGAATGGCGTAACGAGTGGGTCCTCCAACGCTCCAACCCGTTACAGAAGCTCGTTCTTGGTCACCTAATAACTGTGGCACATACGCACTTCAGGCACAATTTCTCGTCGTCAGCCACTGCATGAACAATTGGCACAAAATTCCTTGCAAATGTTGAGCGGATACCACGCTTCTCAGTAGAATGTCGAAGGATAGCATAGCGAATGCTGGCCTACTACCCATAAATTATGATTAATAATGGCATAGCGGGTACCCAGCAAGTGTGCTAGTAGCAGGTAGTTTAAAGTTGTTAAGAAAAGCCCCTGAAAGGAATCTCTTCTAGCTTTCACTTGGAGATTGCTGCAGGTTCCGTGCAGGTCTGGCGTTTTTTTTTTTCGGAAAGCGGATGGTCGTCGAGACATGCAAACACTGCTGACAGGGTCTGCCTCTGACAGCTGTACTGATGACACTGACACAAAATATGTTCGATGCTTTCGTCAACACCGCAATGTTGACACACAACACTGTCTGTCCATCTGATGCAGCAAGCAACGGCGTTCGTATAAGACATTCCGAGCCACAAGCGGCCGAAAACGGATTGTCTGAGATCGGGATAAACCAGATGAAATTGTAAGTCGTAGGTCCGAATACAAGTGGGGAAGACGGATGTGAAGAAAACCGGGCGTGTTCCACAAAGACCTGGCGACATTGTGCACGGGTGTGTTAATCCGTGCTCACAATGTTGCTTGTGGGGCAGTGCAAACATTAAAATATTGTGTTCTCATTGACAGAATCGCATGCGGCAACAAAGGCATACATCATAATAATTGGTGAAGTTTAACGTCTCTAAACCACCATATGATTATGAGAAACGCCGTAGTGGAGGGCTCAGAAAATTTCGACCACCTGGGGTATTTAACGTACACCTAAATCAGAGCGCACGTGCACCAAACATTTTCGTTTTCGTCGAAAATGCAGCCACCACAGCCGAGATTCAATAACGCGGCCTGCGGCACAGCAGCCGAGTGCCTTAGCCACTTGACCACCGTGGCGGGGAAAAAGACATCGTATCGCAACTCTTGATAAGAGATTTTTATTGTGATGCATTTGATGTCAAAGATAATTAATTTGTTTACAGTAGTGAGCGACCATGCTCCACCTACTGGAGATGCAGTGCTTTACATGAAGTCACACCACACGCCAACAGCCACCGATTACAAATGGAAGTGCAAATCAATCCCAAGTGAGATACTCTCGGTATTTCCAATGGTGCATATTTCCACTTCCTCAGTAGTCTCAGTATTCAGAATACCAACGCTACCTGTTTATTTGGAAGTTTTGAGATGATATTGTTTAGCCATTATTCAATGCAGCGCCCAAACCAGTCGGGTTCGTCAGAGTTTTTTTAAGGTGTGCAATGCCAACGTTCTAAATTATTTCTTGACCAGGTGCTTCAAATAATTTAGTTTGTCATTTATCGCAATAAAAGTGGCATGCCTCAAGTACGCGATAACTAACTGATTGAAATGATACCTTTACCTTATTTAGCTCTGACATTGCTGATAAAACACTGCACGAAACTACGCTCCCATAGATGGTAACAGACATTATTCCAGCGGTAGTTTGAAGTTTCGAACAATATGAATAATATCAGTTTGCCCTTGCCAAATTGGTGGTGGTTTTTTATATGTAGTGCGCGTGGGTTTGGATGAATCATGCTTCTGCACGGCTCTTCAATGTCGGAGTGAAAAGTGCAGAGAACGACAAACTACGACGATGCAGCTAGAGCGCATTTTTTTTACCACTCAATTCTTACTTCTCAGCGCTCGCACTACAAAAGGAAAAAAAAAAATTATAGGGCACTGGGTAGCTATTTATGGGTAGCTCATTATGGGTAGCTTATTAATTATGGGTAGCTATTCTATTCGATTTGCGTTTTTCAAACAAAATAGGGCCGTGCTTGAAAAGTAAAGTAACTAAAAAGTTGGACTGGTAGAGAGACACTGTTGTTCGTATGCAGATCCACAGACGTTTGGTGCTGTTCGCGAATGTCGCTGTGTTGTAGTGTGCATTTGCTCTGTTCATGTAATGCTCACTCACTGATGAAAAATGTATACCAGGTACTCACAAAGCAACAAATGAGAAAAAAATGTGCGATTTAAATGTGCAAACCTCGCATAGACAGCCAACACTAGAGCGGCAAATTTGTACATAGCACGCTCCTAATAATGAGTAGTTGCAGTGCCTAAAGCTTTCGCATCATTGACATGGCTATGAAGTCAAGGAAATTTTACGCAAAAAAATGTAAATACGCGCACATAACCAGAACTAATTTATTCTGGGCGCGAAAGTTCGGCGCGGTTTCCGGTGGCAATCACATTCACACTGCACTACTTATTGAGGCAACAACAATAGTTAAACCTATACTTATTTACTCTTGAGATATTAGTGCAGATGTTGTGACTGCATATCCTCCACTCTATGTGGCCACTAAAAGAGAGATATCACAAAATAGAATAACAAGACCAACAAGTACAATTAAGGGGGTAGTTACTACTTGATTATTAATATACCAATGAATGCGTTGCTAGTCCACATAACATTCAAACATGATTGCAGCTAAACCTGGTGGAGGGTTCTAACGTTACACCTGGCGCTGACATTCAAAGAAGTGTGGGCTACGACGCTCTCTTGTCTCGGTGAACGTAACGCTTATTGAGCCCGCTGTTCATTGCAGCTTCATGGCAGTCTAGATACAAAGAATAGAGACAGAGAGAGAGAAAGAATATAAGTTAACTAGACTATGTCCAGTTTACTGTCCACACTACCCTACACCTGGGCAGAGGTATTAGGAAGATAATGTTCGTTTGTCTAGAGAGTCTTCAAGCCGTTCATCATGCATTTGAAACACCTCAAAATTAATACAAACCTAAAACGAGAAGCCACAACATTATACGAACCGGTTTGTGATGCGGTAGTCACATGGAATACCTGGCCTATGCACCATGTGGTTGGCACCATATTCAAACTCGGCATCATCGAGCTATATTTGCATACTTAAAATCGGCATCAGCATAGTTCACATGGACGCGTTACCATCTCTTGACGCGCTGTACAGGTATCAGAACAATGATGTGTTCTGTTTACCATGCGAAAACAATGAAGAATAGAGCCTGCTGTCTTTGCAATGTTATCACTGTCAAACTACATGTGTTTGTTGTGAAAGTTGAAAAGTGTTGAAAACCTATCGCCATGGGCATGAGCGCCCACCGACGATTGAAGCGCGACTAGGTAAGCAGGGGTTGCAGTCTAAACCAAAAACTCAATGAAATTTCTGTTTCAAATAGTCGTAGTCTTCAAGATGCCAAAGTTAACTCTAAATTTACTTTACGGTTTATCTGACACTTTGCTAAATGATTGATTGCCTCATTTCAGGACCTAGGCTGTAAGGGGGCATCGTATCCTGGCAATGTGTTGTCACAGCTTGTGTTTTGTTCGGCGCATTGCCGGGTCAACGAGGCATCAATCGTTTTTGCCTGGTGTTTTCGTGTGTCCCTTCCGTAGTTTATTTATTTGCCCATACGCTGTTCAATGGCGTGTCATTTCAAAGCTCAACTAGCTCACAGATTGTGTAGATACCCACTCCTGAGACTGGCGACTGCTTTCGCTGGCGCACGGCTGCGTGCCCTCGTCTTCGGTGACGGTGAATGAGACTCGCTCTGCAGTGACAACAGGCCTCGGAAACTCTGCGCCAATTTGGTTTGAAGGAACTTGCGTTCTCGTAGCGGTTGGCGGGTATCACAAGATCCTGTTGAACGGAGTGAGGTTGATGGGAATGCGCGTACTTATTAACTTTCAAAAGTTTTTACAAATAAAAAAATCGATACCCATGAAAATAAACACTCGTTTGCTTATATATATTTTCTTCGTACTAATTTCGTGCATTTTAAATCACGTGAAGCGTTCCTAGCGCTTGCCTCCGCTCCATCTCACCCCTCGCACAGCTATGTTAGGCGTTAGATCGCACTCACTTATTTCGCTCGGTTGCCGTGTCAACTACGGGAAGGATAAAGACAGCAAATTGTGGCGGGGAGAAAACAGAAGCCGCAGTGCGTTACGCTGAACAAGTCAACCATGCATTCGCTGAAAATGACTTAATCAGGCAGCACAAGCTTTCCGCGGCTCTGCGGTGTGCTAACCCAAGGATTTCTAGTTCTGCGAAGGTTTTTTATATCGTTTCCTAAAGGCTACGGGCGAGCACAAAAATTAGGACCCACTATTTGAGCAGGTATTGACTTTGCATGAGTACAAGAGTAAACCTAGCTCTCTAAAAGCTTGACTGGACTGACAGAAGTGCAGTGTTGCTTGAATTATTGATGAAGACAGCAGCCAAGTTCATCACGAGAAAACGCGTTTATTGAAATGCTCGAATTCAAGTTTACTCGGCTACATAGTTTTAGTTTCTTCTACTTTCTACGTGTAGTTCAAATGATGTCAATTAATTATATGCTGATTCCTCCTCATGAAATTCTTGTAGTCACGGTTTGATGACTTGAGTCTTTACTTCTAAGTCTGTCACTCAAGTACGCGTGATGGACCATATGCTTCTAAAAATTACTGCTGAGAATGTCGATGGAGTCAACGTATTGACAAGTGAGATTTTCTTCGTAAAGGTGACGCTGTTGCCCTGACGAAGACAAGTCAACTTGCCGAAACACTGCTTGCAGCGACGTTCGTTCTCGAAAAACCTCTGATCGCTTCATGCCTCTCCGTGCCCCTAGACTTCAGTCTAGTTTGGTACCAAAGTTTCGTAAGAAATCCATATGCGCCGTCATAACAAACGTGATTGAGTAAAATACAACGTGTCCTACTCGCGATTGTTGATAATCTTCGCATTGATTCGGATATTCTGGGTTCAACGTTTAGTCATTATGTTTGTATGTCACTTTTGAGTTAAAGCTGTTTTTATAGATTCACACTTTCACAGTAGTAGTATGTATGTTTTCTATACAAAATGTACAACAAAAATGTGCATTTTATTTGTGCCCATCAGGTTTTGCATTACTGAAAAATCAGTCAGCTTAAATTATGCCTCTTCAGAAAACACGGACAAAATCAAAATAAAAAAATAAGAAAATTTTAAGAATGACTACATTGCCCGAGTGGCAAGGGGATTTGAAAGAAGGCACGAGTGCATTTCGCTTCCATGCGTAGTGGGAAAGGAGGGATTTCATGGCAACCCTCCTGCTCTCAATTTTTTGTCCTTTCCCTGTATTTCTGGACGTCACTAATGACGTCATAAAAGATATTTCCTCTTCCCGATTTATTTCTTGAAGGATGCCCGGGAACCGCCAGTAGTAAAATCGGCGTTGCCGCTGCCGAGAGCGAATATATGGAAGGCATAGGGATTTTCCGACCTTTGGCGAGGCGCTGCCCTCTACTGTTTCCAAAGTGGTATTCTCAAGGCTGCTGTCATATTGCAGTGGTTTTCTACGATTAGGCAACGCACGTTTTTGAACTATGCTGTGGTGTTAATGAAGACTTATCATTGATTGATATGTGGGGTTTAACGTCCCAAAACCACCATATGATTATGAGAGACCCCGTAGTGCAGGGCTCCGGAAATTTCAACCACCCGGGGTTCTTTAACGTGCACACAAATCTGAGCACACGGGCCAACAACATCTCCGCCTCCATCGGAAATGCAGCCGCCGCAGCCGGGATTTGATCCCCTGACCTGCGGGTCAGCAGCCGAGTACCTTAGCCATTAGACCGCCGCGGCGAGGCCATAAAGACTTATCTAATTTCCCCTGCAAAGTTTTTTAGGTATATAGCAAGTACACTATTTGGGTAATGAAACAGCCTTGCTTCTTAAGCCTTTCTTGTTGGTTTTCCGTTTTTCTCGCGCATGCAATCAGCGAGCCATAGGGTGCCGTAAAATCACGTATTTTGAACGGCATGTATAAGATCAGCCTCCCCCCCCTAATTAAAAAAATCAATTTCACGCCATGGAGGGCCTCCAGTTGTCCCCTCCATACCTATACGTTGACGGTGGCAACGAGCCGTCAACTACTGGGTACAAGGGCTTCTATGGTACTTACTCGACAAGTGTACATATACCTTCATGTTATCGCAAGCGTGAATAGGCCTCTGATCAACGCAATGAATGTTTAGGCGTACAAAACACTTCATCAATAACATTCACTGTTTCTTTGCAGAAAAACACCACAAATGGCATCGAAATAGTCTGAGAACATTTCTAAATACCAATAGTGCCCATACCAATAACAGAGCAGGTTAGCCATTGCGGCAACACATGCAAGTGACCCGAATCTTTATGATTACGACGCCAAGCGTAGCCAGTAACGTGAGAGGAACGAAGAATGCGTTGCGTGTGTGACATAAAGGCAGTAGCTCTGTTGACGTGCAGTCACCATCTGTAGGTTGTGTAAACAGCTTTCACCTATGTCCTTAAGCAGAAGGCACCGTGTGTGCGCAGCAACACGTATGAAATCTGAGCTCACTATGTACCAACCAGTAAGGCCAACTGTTTCAGGGGCTTGCAAACATACTTTTTCCGAAGTATTTGACCAGACAGAATACTAACGTCACGACGGCACAAGATAAGAAGAAAATAGTTGAGGCATGTGACCCCAGAAATGGTGCCTGCACATATCACTAGATCACACAAAGTAGACGAAATCTTCATGTAAATCCCGGTACGACAGTCACTAGAAAGCTGTATGACATGGCGGAGATATAACCTGTTGTTTTCAAAATGAGCAAAGCTAGTGAGCCTTCTCTACTTTTAAACGTTTATGAATGGCAGTTGGTGGAATGAAGCACCAACATATCAAAAGCTGGAATGTTATGCAAATTTTGTGTTTTCAGAGGAGAGCGAACGTAAATATTGCGAGATATTATCCACTTCCACGCAGAGTCCTATGAATGCTAGTACAACATGGTCCTGCTTTGAAAAAGTTCATTGCTTTATATACAAGGATATACCAAAATGAACAACGAATTGCGTGTGCACGTGTACGCTAGATCTTGTTTTAGATCTCAGCAATTACGTGAAGATACTTCCCCTGCCAGACTTTTAAGAAAAAGTCGTGTCGTTTGTTCGATATGTTAAATATGAGGTGGACTGAGAGAAGCTTGATTAGAGCTACGGCGAAACACGGATAAAACCCAAACACGAGAACTAAGTGCGTCTAAGCAGCCTATTTGGGTTGCATGACTCTGCGGAGGCTATGAAACTGTAGGCTATAAAAATATCTTAACGAGAATGCTAGCAAAAATAGCGGGCTGATTTACACGTCCTTATGTAGCCTAGCGGCACCCTGTCCTGTTTTGAATCCGTATGGAGGAACAGGGAGACACTCAGCGAGTCGATGCCAGACCACAACCGTGGGCCAGCCGCATTTGCGTTGGTTGAATCTCGCGTTCCGGAAGGTTACACGCATCTGTTGCAGTGCCCGCGGAATTTGGACGAGGCACCCTCCTCAGAGAGAGAGAGAGGGGAGTGCGTGGCTATACGCTAGGCTGCACGCCCACACTCTTTTAAGGGAGAAGGCGTGGCGCAGCGTTGAAATTCCACGCGCGCTGCAAGAGGTGCGTGTGGAGAGGTTTTTAGGCTCCTGCGTTTCAGGAAGCCTTCTTGTGGTCTCGGTGGAAGCTGTTGTTCGCCGTCACATTGCCGCGGTTCTCGACAAATATGCTAGCCGTGACAATGCCAGGCTTGTCGCGGAAACCCTTGACCCAAAGCAGCTTGCGGTCCGAACTAGCCAAGGCAGAGCTGCCCATGGGACCACCGTTGCCAGCCTCTCCGCTGCTCGTACTTGAGCCCTGGGCACTGGCACCTCCGTCGCCATTCGCGGAGGGAGGTTGAGCAGACTTGCACGGCAGCTGCCGGTACTCGAGGTGGAAACCTTTGCCGCCACCGTAACCGTCCGTCATGAACAGAATCCGAATCTCGGGCGAAGGACCATCTGGAAAGGGGAACTTGCCTGCGTGCACCAGAAAAGGGCAAAGAAAAACACCAGCTCTCAATACACAAGAACTGTCAATATAAAAGCGCTACTGTTGTTCTAATAGGAAAGCAGATTGCTTTTCTTGCAGTTTGTGGCATTTACAATTTTTCAGATCGCCGATTTACACCGAATTAAAATTCACAAGTGCTTTCAAGCACAGCAGCAAAATACAGTTTATACTTACATGAAAATGGTTCAACAGACACGTCATGGAGTCATCGTTTCGAAAAGCATACTTCTCTGTTTGAAGATTGCGACTCATTCTCCTAGTGCTTAAGACGACTAGCGGGAATGTGGTGAAGGTGAAGGTAAATTAAACTTTATTTGGTCCTGGAGAACCAGATCAGGCATGCCCTGAAGGGGGGGGGGGGTCCCTTCCAGTTGCTGGCCGCGCCCACGCCGATATCGGAAGACCATGGTCCCTCACCCATTCACAGACCTCCTGGACTGCATGCCGAGAGCTGGACTGAGAGCTTGGAGCTTTTAAAGGCACTCCCCTACTCCTGTGCTGAACTTTGCGCTACGTAAGGCCAAACACTGCCAGAGCAAGTGGTGTTGCCCATGCAACGAACTTCCATACTACTTTACTAGAGCGAAGCGTAAAACTAAAATGACAAGTTGTTTACTTTCTTTCGAGTATCTTGATCTCATGAGAATTTGTAACGCATCACGCTGAACAGCACTAGCAAGTGTTTGATACAAGTTTCTATGCTTGCCATGGAACGACAGCGATTCGGAGACAAATCCGCATGATCGTGCGGTGAGACATGCCATATCAAGTAGGACCTCCTGAGATGTTAGAACCTGCGCATTGCACGTTGTCCAAATAGCTTTAGTCGTTTAACAGTACAACAAGATGGCAAGTTGGGCCAGTTGGATTAGGTTCATAATTGAATAATTTGTTGAAGCGCACTAAAGAACAGACAGACACAAAAGGCTGACAAAGACAGTGCTCGTTCTGTCCTTGTCAGCCTCTTCTGTCCGTCTGTTTTTTAGTGCGCTTCAACAATTTTTTGTCAATTATGAATAGTACAACAGTAGCAATGAGCGACACGAAAGTGCATAAGACAGGGGTATGCGTCGAACAATCCGTGCTCAAAGTTTTATTGATCTAATTAATTTGGTAAATCTATTTTAAGCTAAGTAGGGTTAAGAGTTGGGGTAGTTGGTGACTGATAATAAGAGGCCACATTTTTAGGCACTAAAAAGCGTGTTTTAGGCGCCAAAGACAGGCATGAAAAACAATGCTTTGGGCCTTCGAAATCATAAACATAGGCACAATAAAGTTCTACAAAATTCAAATAATTTAAAACAATTATAGACGTCTTTTACTTGTATCTACGTCAAGAATGAAAAAAAGAATGATATTGTTTAAAATAGGACGAACGCACCAACGGTTGAACATAGACATGCATTTCCCGCGCGATATGCCGATTTCGGTCATTCGTTGTCTAACATTGCGAGTCAAGTGTCCACCGTCCAATCAACACACTACTGGGTCTTTCTCGTTTCGTTTTTGCTGGGAAGGGCAGCGCAGGAGCAAATAACTAGACCACTGATACCTCAGAAGGGAGGGATGCCAGGGTCTAATCGCGTAGGATCAGTTTTTTTCCCTGACGGTGAGCACCTTCAAGAGACCCTCATTAGCTTTGAGCATTTCGAACTGACAAGCCTAAAGTATGCACTGGGCACTGAGGATCATGCCTTTAAGATTTCTAGCACTACATGTCATGGATTGTCACTGAATGTCACTTGCCCTTCTAGAGGACGTGTGCCCCAAGATGGAGGGAGGGACGTACACCTAGAAATGGTCCTGCTTTAACGCCGCTTTTTTAGGTTAGCATTGGTGTTCCGATGTAGCTCACCATACAATCATTATCACAACTTGGTTAAATGCTAGCTATATCTAGAAAAACAGGCGAAAATGTCCCATATACTGATTATATATGGGACAATCTAACGATTACCTGCAGGCGTGATGGGGAGAGGTATATGGCGTGATGCTAGTAAGATCACGCGCAAAGACTCCATGTGCCAACGATGGCAAATGGAGTCTCGGGACACGGGATAGGTTGCAGAAGGCCAGCAGGAGACGAAGGTGGTCGCTTCCGCCGTTGACACAGATGGCAAGATGCGACGTACTTGGCCACAAAGGTAGAGATGCCCGGCCAGAAGAAACGGTTTCTGATGCGGCTTTGTGTTTTGTGGAATCCCAAGTGGCCTGCACATAGGTCGTCGTGAAAGGCTTCGAGGACCTGATGACGTAGCGAACGCGGAAGTACTGGAACCCAGCGGTGTCCATCAGTAGTGTAAACGTAACAATGGAGCACATTGTTATCGAGCTTAAATTGCCGTAGTTGTCGGCGCAAACTAGCATTAGGAGTAGGTGATATGCCATTTAGGCGTTGGATAATGCGATTGCAATATGGATGATCACGCTGGCGTGTGGCGAACTCGGTGTAGCGATTTGAAGCCGGCATGTCGATGACCGCAAGGTGTGATAATGTATAATGTGAGGGGTGACGCAGTGCCTTGCCCCCCCCCCCCCCGACGAGCAATAAGCTGACGTACTTGATGATGAAAGTGGAAGGGGGCAGCGAGAGAGAGCATCTGCATCTTGGTGTCTTTTGCCAGACTTATAGATGACGTCAAAATTGTACTCTTTTAGGCGGAGCACCCAACGACCGAGGCGACCAAACAAGTTTCTCAGTGTCGATAGCCAGTACACGATGTGGTTGTCTGTAATAACTGTGAAGTGGCGTCCGTAAAGATACGGTAGAAATTTTTGTATGTCCCAAACGACAGCAAGGCACTCCTGCTCAGTTATGGAGTAGTTCTGTTCAGCAGCCGTAAGAGCACGACTAGCATACGCTATAACTCTTTCCCGTGAAGTGGCATCTCGCTGTAGAAGAACTGCACCAATGTCATGGCCGCTCGCGTCGGTGTGCAGACATGTAGGTGCGTTCTCGTCGAAATGGCACAGAACAGGGTCGGACGTTAAAGCATTCTTGAGGGCTTGAGAGGCACGCTCGCAGTCGTCGTTCCAAGCGAAAGTTGATCCGGATGTCAGCAGCTTATGCAGTGGCGACGCGATGGCAGCAAAATGACTAATGAAGCGGCGGAAGTAGGATGCCAGCCCAGGAAACTTCGTAGGTGTTTCTGATTTTCTGATCGAGGGAAGCGTATCACAGCAGCAAGCTTGTCAGGATCCGGACGAACGCCATCTTTGCTGACAAGGTGGCCCAACACCTTGATGTTCTTGTTGGTGAAATGACATTTTTTTGTGTTTATCTGAAGTCCAGCCCTAGAAATACACGTCAAAACTTCGTCCAAACAATCAAGATGCTGACAAAAAGAAGAGGAGAAAATAGCGATGTCATCTAGATAACAGAGACATGTTTTCCATTTTAGGCCGCGTAGAACGGTGTCCATCATGCGTTCAAACGTGGCAGGAGCGTTACATAAACCGAATGGCATGACGTTGAATTAGTACAGCCCATCTGGTGTTGCAAAGGCAGTTTTTTCTTTGTCGGCTTCGTGCATGGGTATTTGCCAATAACCACACCGTGAATCGAGGCTGGAGAAAAATTGAGCGCCTTGCAGAGAGTCAAGTGCGTCGTCGGCTCGTGAGATCGGGTAGACGTCTTTGCGCGTGATCTTATTAAGTGCTCGATAATCGACGCAGAATCGCACCGAACCATCCTTCTTTCGGACTAGCACTACAGGTGATGACCACGAGCTGGACGAAGGCCGGATAATATCTCGTTTGAGCATATCAGCAACATTGTCCTCGATGATTTTCCGCTCTGCGGACGACACTCAATATGAGCGGCAGCATACGATTGTATTGCCTTCCGTTTTGATTCGATGCACGGCGACAGAAGTGCGACCCAGAAGCTTGGAATATACATCAAATGAAGTGCTGTGTTTTTGAAGCATACCCAAAAGTTCTTGCTTTTGCGCTGACGTGAGATCGGGACTTATTGTGGCTGTTAAAGCAGCCGTTGCAGCATGGTCATCAGTACTCGTAGAGAAAGATGGCGTGTCTGCGTGAAGGGGCACCAGAGAAAGTGGTTCGGTATCTGTGAAGCAAACCACACCGGTGCCCTGGGGCAGTGCAACAGGCAATGAAGTGGGGTTAACTGCCGTAACTAATGCTCTGCCATCACGAAAGCGCACCAGGCTAGGAGCGATGGTAAGTCCACCAGAGGTGTAGCGTCCACATGGTGCTAGGAACCCATCACCAGTACCGATCTTATCAGATGTCAGGGTCAGAATATGCTCATTACCTGGAGAAATAAAACAGTCATCAGCGGTGATGAAACGCTGGCTATGGGCATAGTTATCAGATGAAAGCGCAGTATCTGACATGTGAATGACCCTCTGACGGCAAGATATCATGGCTGAAGCTGAGGAGAGAAAGCCCCATCCTAAAACGATCGCATTGGTACACGATGATAGAACGAGGAACTGTATGTGGTGAAGGATGCCCTCAATAAAAACTCGTGCTGTGCATACACCAGAAGGCTGAACAAAAACCGCATTAGCACAGCAAAGGGGAGGGCCATCATACGGTGTCTTCACTTTGCGCAAACGGGAACACAAGTCCACACTAATAACTGAGAGCGATGCACCTGTGTTCACCAAGGCTTCAGTCTATATTGCCTCAACACAAGCCTCAACACATGCTGAAAGTACATTTGAGGGGCGTTCTGGAGGAGTTCGATGCAGGCCGCAAAATGCAGCTTTCCCTCCTGAAGCTGCGCTGTTTAGTTTTCCGGGCGATGATCAGACGCCGTGGTTGCCGGACGAAGTGGTGACGAGGAACGGCGCATAGGTGATGGAGAGCGACGGCGCGAGGAGTGGAAGGTACTGGCTGCATCGAAGTGCTGTGGAGAGGGTGAGCGGCGCTGATACATTTGGTACGGGTGGCGATGTTGTGGAGCAGGGGCAAACTCATCCCTCTCGAAGTCACCTTAGACACGCCTTTCGTCTTGTTGACGTCGACGACAGAACCGTGAGATCTGGCCGCGTATGCCGCAATAGTAGCAAAGAGGTCTAGATGGACGCCAGGCTTGAAAAGAAGGAGTTGTTGCTCTTGGGGGGAGGACTTTCAGTGAAGGCTGCACAGTTGACCCATACTGCGGTGATTGCTGATGAGGTGACGCTGCAACCACCTGAGCATACGTCGGCTTTGGAGTGGTATGCGAGCCCGGGACTTGCTCACACGTCATGGACGCTAGTTCCTCCCTCACAATGTTGCGGAGGCTGCCTGCCGAAGGCGTCATGCGGAGCTCACAAGATGACGAGGTGGCCTGGAGTTGCAGCTCCTCTTGGATCATGGACCGTATCAGCGCACGGAGCTCACCATCATGCTATGGCCTGATATCTGCTGTTTCAGGTTGTAAACGTATCAGCTGAAGGTCATCAAGTCGCTGACATGTACTGATGATATCGGCGACCGTGGTCGGTTTTTTTGCCGCCACAGCGTTAAATGCGACGGCGCCTATGTCCTTGAGCAGGTGGTGAACGCGGTCATGCTCCGACATCGAGCTGTCGACGCGACGGCAGAGGGCGAGAACATCTTCAATGTACGAAGTATATGACTCGCCGGAGAGCTGGACACGTTCAGCAAGCTTCCGTTTGGCGATGTCTGCACGTACAGAAGGGTTGGCAAATATCTGACGGAGCTGCTGCTTAAAGGTAGGCCAGTCTGGGAAATTCAGCTGATGGTTGAGAAACCATGTCTTAGAGACACCCGTCAGGTAGAACGGTATGCGGGACAGCTTCACAGAATCATGCCAATAGTTAAGCGCACTCACACGGTCGTACTCATCCAACCAGTCTTCAACGTGTTCACCGCGAAAGCCGGCGAACATTGGTGAATCTTTTTGAGGGGTGGTGACAGTCCAAGAAGGCATGCCCAGGGGTGCAGGCGGGGTGGATGGAGCCGTGTTGTTGTGCTCGTCTTGCGACATGACCGTAGGCTGAATGCGCAGGTTACCCGACCGGAGCTCCAGGGATGGTTCGTAGTCGAAGATAACGAAAAATCGCTACAGGAAGAGGACCAGGGGACCGGAAAGCACTCTCCACCACTTGTAAGGCAACGTTTTGGCTGCAAGACACTTCTTTTACTTGCCGAGCCTCTGCCCCACAATACAGGTCAGACTGATGATGATGAGTATGTACATATGATAAGATGACGCGCATGAATAATGCTGATTGATTTGTGAGGTTTAACGTCCCAAAACCACCATATGATTATGAGAGACGCCGTAGTGGAGGGCTCCGGAAATTTCGACCACCTGGGGTTCTTTAACGTGCGCGCAAATCTGAGCACACGGGCCTACAACATTTCCGCCTCCATCGGAAATACAGCCGCCGCAGCTGGGATTCAATCCCGCAACCTGCGGGTCAGCAGCCGAGTACCTTAGCCACTAGACCACCGACCGTGGCGAGGTGGTCTAGTGGCTAATAATGTTCACAATATATATATATATATATATTTATATATATTTATATATAAAAGTAGATGCGCTTTCGCATAACAATTCTTTATTCAGCTGACGTTTCAACGGGAGCCCCGTCTTTTTCAAGGCATAATAATATTTACACATTTTTCGTGTCTTTTTATAGCTTGTCGAGACAGGAGGCAAAAGGTCAGAAGAAAAGTATGAACAACAACAAAAAGAAAAAAACGGGGGGAAAACGTTTAAAATAATAAAAAATATAGGAGAAGCAAGAGAAACATGACGGGATTAGGAATGACGATGGTTATAGCGCGAGAACCGAACGACGACAAAGAGGCAAAAAAGACAAAAGGATGTTTTTGTCATTGTTCTGTTCTCGCGCTATAACTATCGTCATGCCATACCACCTAGCCCAAACTGCAACAGTTCTAAGGGATTAAGAAGGGACTGCATCTCAAGAGAGTAAGGTGAACGCAAACGAGCCATGCCGTTATTGTCCACAATATCTCCCACGCACCCACTTTTCTCTCAAGTGGACAGTGCGACCGCCGGTTTAGTATTGTTTCTTCCCGTGCAATCTGGTGGTGACTTGTCCACCTTTGAATTTTACGACAAATTTATGGGGGGAAACTTAAGCGCTTCAAGTGCATGTTGTTGGCGTCAGAAGATATGAAAGAGCCGGTAATTGTGGCGCCACGATCAATATTCATTATATGCATTGGCTCCCGTCAGTGAAGGAAAAGAAGAAGAAAGAAAGAAAAAATGAAAAAAAGAGGGGGGGGGACTGTACGACATCCGCGGGACCACTTATCTGTGCGTTCTGGCTGTGCTTGAAGCAGCAAACCAATTCTATATTGTCAGATGCATACGCTTACAGCTTTGTTAGGTGGTAATATTGTCGCAATGGGAAGGGGCGAGTGATTCTTATATGAAAAGAAGATAAAAGTGAGCCTCGTAACTGTTTTTCAGGGGGAGATCACCTCAACAGTAGCTCACGAGAGATGGGGGTAAGGAGGGATTAAAGGGATAGGGAGGAATCAAAGGTATAGAGATAGAGAGAGGGGCAGGAAGAGCCACATACGGCGGTAAGAAGATAGGAAAGATGGACGCTGTCGCAAGAGTCCGAGGACGGAGCACCACTCAGCAAGAGCGTTTGTCGGCGTCTGGAGATGGCGTAGGGCGAGCCAGTTGGCCAGAGCTGCGTAACATTTGCTTATTTTAGTGATCGTAACGCTGGCAGAGTGCCTGGGTGTTCAATAATTCCTTTTTTATCGTGTTGAGTTTGTAGATAAAGTAAAATTCCCGTTGTTAATTCCCGTTCTCTGACTCTTCGAAATTTGTTTTTCAATAGTGTAACCATGATGTCATCAAAGCTGTGGTTATTCTTTTGCTGTGTTTTGAAAGTGGAAGGCCGGCAGGGAACACACATGTGCCTGATGGTGTTGAATTTAATTTTAAACGGAGTGTCTGTCTGGCCCACGTATTGCATATTACATACCGTACATTTTAGAAGGTATATGGAATTGTCTGACTAACAGTTTAGTGCACCACTTGTCCTGTGCTTAAAATACGAGCGGGTGTTTTCTGCCACTGTCGTTGTCTGCATGTGTTTGCATACTTTGCATATGCTTTTTCCGCAAGGGCGACACCTTGTTTGAGGTTTCATGCCTATTTTTGAACTTATTAAATGATCCTTTATACTTTTCGGCCGCCATTATACCACACAAGAGGCGAAGTGAAAATTTTGGATAATCGCGTGCTCTGTTCCAATATACTAAAGTGTTTTCTTAGGGCCTTGTTTATGTCTGTTAGGTTGCTCGTGAAAGTTAAAAGCAAATTATTGTTGCGGTGCTGGTCGGCATCTTTCTCGTGGTTTAGAAGAGTCTGGCGGTCCAGATTTTCTGCTTTTTTGATGGCGTCATCGATGATAGCTGGCGGGTATTCTTGATGAAGGAATACTTTGCGCATACAAGTGCTGTTTTTGTGAAAGTCCTCGGTGCGCGAGCAGATTCATCTGAGCCTGTGTACTTGGGAATAGGAAATTGTAGTCTTGCAGAGTCGCAGGTGGCAGCTTTTGAAGTGCAGGTATTGTTGCCTGTCCGTAGGTTTTCTGTATACGCTAGTTACCAACGCACCATTGACCATTCGAATAAGTACATCAAGGAAGCTTATTTCAGTGTTAGAGTAGGAGTGTGTAAAATAAATGCTGGGGTGCACTCGGTTAAATACCTGTATGAATTAGAGCAGCTCGTTTTCCGAATGTGTACAAATCATGAATATATTGTCTAGGTACCGTTTATAGATTAAAAGATGGATATCACAAGATGAAAGAAAATTCGACTCTATATGGTGCATGAATATGTTAGCATAATTTGGGGCATTCTTGCACCCAATGCCCTGCCGCTGATTTGAAGGTAGTACTGATTGTTAAATTCAAGGCTGTTCAATTCGAGCCCAAATACTGTTAAGATTTCTATTACTTTTTTGCTTGGATATATGCGTCAAGGTTGTGGGTGCCATACGATTCAAAAAGTGCCCTTACACCATCGTCACGTGAGGTATTTGTGTAGAGTGAACTGACATCCAATGTTACGAGAAATGCACCGTCTGGAATTTTTACGTCCGATATTTCCCGAAGGAAATGGCATATGTCACGCAAAAAGGAATCATGTGTGGCTGGTATGTATTTGATTAAAGAGTCAATGTAACTGGAAATAGGTTCCGTTGAGGTTCCCGTGCCTGATATAATGGGTCTGCCAGGGTGTCCCCCTTTATGGATCTACGGCAGCATGTAGAAACGACAAGGCACCGAATGTACTGTAATAAGTGCCTTTTGAAGGTTTCAATCAGTGGATTTTTTATTATTTTTAACGTTTCTCCTCCCGTTTTCATTTTCTTTTTGTTGTTGTTGTATATACTTTTCTTCTGACCACTTCCCTGCTGTCTCGACAAGCTATAAAAAGGCACAGATAATGTGTAAATATTATATATATATATATATATATATATATATATATATATATATATATATATATATATATATATATATATATATATATATATATATATATATATATATATATATTGGAGGCACGTCTGTGTGTCTGCAGCGGAACGAGGAGGAAAGAATTAAAGATGGGGTAAGTAAATAAGAGTAGCATCTGTGGCCGAGGACGCGGAATCAACTACTGACAGCTGTCCAATGTTTTGAAGGAAGTGAAGAAATGCCCTGAAAGCATGGGTGTTGATCATGCAGTGAGGCAGCGGATTGCGTCAGTCCTTGGGAAGTTCTTTGCATTATTTTCGTGTGTTGTGCCCCTAATATCTAGTATGCAGCCTTACAAATCAGCCCATCTTTTTGTGTTATTGCTGACGTCATGGTTTGAGTGAACTCACGGATTGCCTTGTTGAGGTCGTTGCCGCAGTGGCGCTGGGTCTTGTCCACCTCGAGGTAATCTTTCATGCATCCCGGCGAGCTCTCGACGTCGAAGTGGTGGAAGTACATCTCCACATGGCAATGGCCCGGCACGGGCTCCAACCGGTACGTGCAGCGCGCATTGGGGCCGTAGGGCTGCGGGTAGTTGGGACTGGAGAGCTGACCACGGGGCTCCCTCTGGCAGTAGTCGCACAACGGATTCGGCGGCACGGGGGGCACTGCTCGAAAAAAAAAAAACACCATGTAGACGCCTCTAGAGCTCTATAACTTTATTCGTCACTTCTCAAGAAATGATGACTCTGTAATGAAACGCCGGTGCCTTTTATAGGCACTAGCTGCGTTGCTGCAATGTTTTGACAAGAGATTAAAAAGGTGAAACAAGAGTGTATAATTTATAAAGGTAGCTTGTCGGTGGCATCAGTGCAGTCAACGAGCAGAAATAAATATAATCAGGTAACGACAAAGACAAAGTGACATACAAAAACACTTCAGAAAAAGTTGTGAAAAGTAGGGAGCGCTGCGGCTTCTCGGCTACTACTAGATAACGAAACACAAACTACATTGTGTAAACCACCCTACTCAAAAAACAAAAGCACCCTTTTGTCGGGCATCACAGCATCACATCGAGCTTGCACGTCAACCAAATCACTGGTCGTTGTAGCTGATGTAAGTAGGTCAAATAATGCTGGATACACTCCAGACAGTGCTACACAAATAAGAAAAACGAAATACACTCCTATCTATTCTTTCCTAATAATTTATTTTCGATATGCGTGTTCTTTCAAGATATCATACCAATGGAAGTACTGCCTGCATCATGGCCTTTCTCTCGCCCTACTTACCTTGAGCGTGTGAACTCTCAACATTTCCTGCAAAATGGCTGGTCTTCCCCCAGGCGAGGAGGGGGGCTGCAGTGTCTTGTACAACGCAACTGCTTTTGTTTTTTGCACATAGTACCACACTAGGCACTCTTCGTTTAATTATGCGCTATCTGCGACCTCTAGCTAATGCTGTCGTGCCATAGACTCCTTATTCGCAACTCCAGAAAACGCTCCGTGAACTGGCAACACTGGTCGAAAAAAGAAAGTTGGTTACGCTGAACGAGGTCAACGCGGCACTTTCGCTTGGCGCTGTGCTGAAGTCTATCTATTGTGGCGTCGGATCACGTCGCTTCGTCGAAAGCTAGGTGCTGTCCGCGGACCGCATCATTCTTATCGGCATGAAGTATTTCACTGGCGAAGCAGCGGAAATAGTTCCGCTGTGCGCGCAAACATCGAGCCTCTTAGGCGAACCACATGAGATTTACTTCAAGTTGAAGAACCTGTCTAGCGAGCCCGAGGTTGAAGAAGGCAATTGTGCATGCGTAGTGGGCCTCTCTGAAAGGTGCTAGCACTTTTGTCCTGCGTTGCTAAACTGCTACATGAAAGGCTTTGACAGTTTTGGAGGTAAGTACGTTGCGATTCACGCTGTGGATTGCTCGAATCCCATTGAGTTTACATGGTTACAGAATGAAGCTATGCCTGGGCCAGTGTATCTTAAGATATGGCAAACTGTATGGATTTTGATAGGAGTGCTCCTTTGTTTTCGTTCGCTGATCCATGTTATTACATTTTTAATGAATGAGGTTAAGTGCTTCCTAACATCCACATTTCATGTTGGCAGTAGTTGATATTCAAGGCAGATATATGTTCACGTACACTACGCACGTTACAAATGTACGGACCTGATGTAATACGTGCAGACATACACGCACGCGGACGCGCGACCCTCGTGCGTGCGTTTGTGCAATGACCGCAGCTTAATTTCAAAATTGGTAGCACTACAACTTGCGCAGAACACGAGCATATGCGCAAAATACACTCACACGTGTAACGCAACAAATTTCCTAAAGTGCTGGCTTATATAAGAGAAGCCCGAATACAATTAAGCATGTACACACGCTACGTAGTGATTTACTCACCGAGGAGAATTAAGTTGTCGTGATCGAATTGATTAGAAAAAAAAACTACCGTAGTGTCTATCACTTGCTTTCGAATGAGCAAGTTTCTAATTTGCGCCATTCTCAGCCGCGCGTCGTCTGCAGCTTTCAAGAAGTGACAGAACGATACGTTGCCATGCTTCCACCGCGATGCCGCGCATTGCGGCACACTCTAATGATCTTTGTACATAGCTTTCGTCTTTTTTTGGGGGCTCACACGTGCGGCATGCTCTTTCAGGGTTCACCCTGTTAGCGCCCTTTCCTGGTGCGGACGCTAGGTGGCGAGCGTTTAGTTGGAGTCGCGAATTGCACTCTTGAATTATTGAATTTTCGCTGCACCAAACGACAGCGCTTAGCAGATAAAAATTCATTGTGATCTAAACATTTTTTGCCATCTAGGAAACTCAACACTGATACTTAGATTGCTTGCATGCACGCACAAAGGATCGTGAAATCTTAATTTAAACGGTCAAAGTAGGCTAACTGATCGTATTCAGAGAACATTGTGTTCGAAAGGTAGAATATGGTTCTCACATGTACAGTTGGGCAAGGCGTGCGACGATTATCAATAGAATTGCCTGATAGATTCCCTATCATTTGCCACCTTTGCCGGTGACAGGTACGTTTGCCTGAGGAGTGTGATGAGTGGCAGAGTGAATGGAAAGGCAGTGCGCAACTTATCCAGGTTCATCTCGCAAAGCTTGCTTTAAGTGTTCGTCAGTAATGAATTTTTCATCATAACATTCACAGCTGCTCTTTGTGACGCGCAGGCGGATGATGAATGAGATGAAAATAAGGAACTACGTTCCTTTTAGGCACGGGCACGACTGTAAAAGAGTTGTGGTGAACGGTCAGTCACTAATGAAATACCAAATGGCAAGTGTAAAGCAGACGTGTGTAAATGTACCAGCTGATCACCCCTTTTAATACTCCCTGTGGACCTATTTATTCGTGCACACTGTACGTATACAAACATTTTTTACATATTCAATGTGCAGGCTTCATAGAAACAAAAAAGTAATAGTTTTTTTCTCAGTTAACGACAATTGTTGGTTGGCCGCTCATGCTGCCATATACCTTTGTCCTGTCCGGGCGTCCAGGAGAAAGCACCGGTGCAGTCGGTGACCTGACGGATGCGGATAGAGAAGCCCTGGCGAGGGCTGCCCTGGTCAGAGCGGAACACCAGCACTTTCTCGGTTTCTGGTTGGTAGAAGGAAAACTTCTCTGCGTGGCGGGGAAAGAGGAAAAAAAAAAACGATCAGCGCTTGCCGGCTTCAACGCAGTCATCTTCTGTCACCTGCCTTGACAGTACACCGCTGTGGCACGCTGTAAGCAAAGACACCTCTTTCACCGCAGGCACTTATTCACGACAACGTGAATGAAACCAGTCAGCCAGGGTCGTCTCGTCTGCCTCAGTCGCCCTGTTTCGCTGTAGTTACTGAAACGTACAGGTGCCCTCAAGCTAATTCGTGACCCCGATCACGCCGCCGCTCGCTGGTGGAGCGCCCTGGTGGATAAATACCGCTTATGTCTGCACATGCGTGGTCTGCAAGTATATCTCCCTAGTACATCTAAGTTGTCTTGCTCTAAAAGGGTAGCGCTAAGTGCTTTTCAGTGTTATGGCGAACAGGCCTGGGCGGATAGAGATCTCCAGCATGCCGCACACTGTTAGTTATGAAATGCGGTGTGCCCTCATGATTATCTGCATTCATTGTGGGAGACTGCGTGCAAGTAAGGCGGCATGGCTACAACGGCATCGCTGTTTGCTTACAACCACGTTACTTCGTTTTCAGAAATATTAATTCCTGCTTTAATCATCTACCTAACCATGTTTCTACTAGTTTGATTATTTGAGGACAACTTGTTTTATTACATGACCTTACAGGTGTGTCTGCCAAAGCAGCAATAAAGTATTTCACAAAATAAAATAGGGCGGCGTGTTTCTAAAAGCCAGTTTCATGCAGAGAAAGGATTTCTTGCGAACTGTAATAAGCTCTGCACGACACCAGAGTTTCTTATTTGCTCACCACATACCGTACTTTGTATATCTTTGCGCACCAATCAAAGACAAACTCTGTGCGCTTGGCAACGAGTATTTTTCATTTTGATCACGTGTTCGCGTGTCATCGTTTGTCGGCACAGACATTCATGGTCTTTTGCTCGGAGGTAAAACGCTGGCGAACGATAGTGCGTCTAAGCTAAATGCAAAATAAATAGCATCATGGTAAATTTATTTGTATAACAGGAAGAACACTGTTCATTTTTCCACACAAAATGAAGAATCTAAACGTAACTGTCTGCCGCCGATGCGCTCATTGTCGCATCAGAGGAAAATGCCGCCAAAGCTATAGGCATATTTACCTCCCGTAAATATTCTGGTGTGACAATAGACACGGCCCAACGTAACGAAGGAAGAAAAACAAAACACCGAGGCACACGAACAGAGATGCACACACGACTGCGTATGTTGCAACGCCATGCATGCGCACACACAGTTTGTCACACACACCAATCGCCGAGCCCCCGTTATAGGAAAGCGCTGAGGGGCACCTAGCGCTACCATTCTGTTGCATTGGTACGCTAGTCTACTCGCAGTAGAGGGTGACGCTTGTCTTTCAGAGAGGCCGTGCCCGTGCCACCTATCAAAGTATCTTTTCGTCAGCACGCTACAGAGGCAAGTGGCTGCGTGTGCAGCGTTTTAAATCATTCTGAGAGCGCCTGTACGTTCGTGAACGTGATGTACGCTAGTACAAACATCAAAACAAAAGACACAACAAAGAAGTAGTAGGAAACAGAACTACTACTTTGACTTGATATGCAACGTATAAACACCGTAGGAGCAATAAATAAGCCCTAGAATAAAAATTTTCAGAGGCGAAGAGATACGTTTTTACTCTGAAAATGTCCTTTGTAGGTGAATTACTACAGTTCGGGGAGGCTGGAAGCCCCTACTTCTAAGAGAGAAGCCCCGCCGCGGTGGTCTAGTGGCTAAGGTACTCGGCTGCTGACCCGCAGGTCGCGGGTTCGATTCCCGGCTGCGGCGGCTGCATTTCCGATGGAGGCGGAAATGTTGTAGGCCCGTGTACTCAGATTTGGGTGCACGTTAAAGAACCCCAGGTGGTCAAAATTTCCGGAGCCCTCCACTACGGCGTCTCTCATAATCAGAAGTGGTTTTGGGACGTTAAACCCCACAAATCAATCAATTCTAAGAGAGAAGCCATCAAATGAGTGGAATATTACCAAAAGTGTTGGTCTATACTTATTTACCGAAGTCAGCAGAGCCCTTTGAATACTTTGGTGAAAATACACTCCTAACATCAGGCAACTTTAACCTACCTGGCGTTATTGTAACAAACTTTGCCTCCGTTTTGTGTGCGCATGTCGTAGTCTATATTGCGCTCGATAGTTTTGCATACGTATCTCGTGAACCCAGTATGAATCTGTTTTGGCTCACTCCATAGGCTTGGTCTCGAATAACTTCTTTTTATACATTATTATCTATTTGTTGATAAGTTTTAAACAACACAGTTGTTCAGAGCCTGGTTCGGTGCACCTGCATTCTGGCGATAATAAGGGTAAATTTCAAGGAAGAAAAAAAGAAACAGTATGTGCTACTCCTTTCGGTGAGTCATGGCTTTCGATGTATATGACTCCCTTCAAGGAGACGTGTTAGCTTTATTTTTTAATTACCTCACACATCTCTACCGAGACATCTTTTACGAGAGCTCACGCGTCTGTTCAGAGAATATCATATACTCGGCATGAACTAAAAAAAATCAAATGACTGTTTTAATTTTGTTGTAGTGCATGCACGTGTAGCGTCACGCCGCGATAGTAATATAATGATGTCTGAGGGTTGTACGCACCACAACCAAGATATGATTACGAAACACCCCGTAGTAGGAGGGTTTAGTAAAACTTGAAATTCGGCAAGATAGAGCATCGCAAAAGGAAAATTTTCGTGCGCAAGAACAAGACCTTCGCCAATCTTTTCCCTCTCATTCTTGTGAATGTATAGTTCTGTTGCTTAAAAGTTTCCCATTTGCGCAGCGGAGGACATTTGAATCATCTGGAGTTCTTTAACGTGCAGTGACATCGTGCCGCATGCATGCCGTGAAACAGATTGCCGCAGAACGTAAGAAAATCAGGAGCATTCTATTGAACAATGTTTCACAGTACAGCTACGCAGGAATTGGTAGGGACCTCTGTCTGTACTTTTTCTAGCTACTCATCTGTATATACATGTAAGCTTGTTCGTTCGCCAAATTTGTTGAAGTGATTGAACATTAAACATATATTGTTTACTTTAATACCACCACATTAACTATACAACTATTCTTTGTAATAGTACTGCATATTTGGCTATTAGATTCGCTTACACGTTTTGTCCTGTGTTTGCTACTGTACTAGTGATCAGAAATTTGCCAAGCTGCGCAAACGGAGCTTTTTCTTTGGCCTCTATTTTGGCACTGACGGTACACTGAATTACTAAAAATTAAGCATGATCGACTGACTGATTTATGGCGCGTCAACACCCGTGAACGAATTCAGAATGTTTCGAGGGTGCACTCACGGACGCTGTTCTCGGGTAGCGTGCCGCACAGCTTGCGACCGTCCACCTCTAGGTGTTCGTACTGGCAGTCGGGGTTGTGCTCCATGTCGAAGCGGGTGAAGAGCACCTCGAGGGCACACGTGGCGCTGTCATAGCGGCGAACCACGTAGCGGCAGATGGTGCGCGCCGGATAAGGACCCGGAAAGTTGGGACTCTGCACCGTCATCTCGAGCGCCGTGAACGTCTGGTCGCAGTCGGTGGCGGGCCTGGCGGGACCCTGGCCCGGACCCGGACGAGGGTAGGGCGGTGCCCCTCCCGCTGCCGACCCGGGAGTTCCGCCGTGTGGCGGTGATGGGTAGCCAGCTGGCCGAGAAGCGGGGCCGCTGTCTCGAGAGTTCCACTCGGCTGCGTGCAATGTTCGTACGTGTCGCTTTCTTCTATCCGAGGAAAAAAAAGATGCCAAGCAAAGACGTTTACGGTAAAAGCATGTAGGGCAGATGCAGCGCGAATATATTTCGGAGAAAGTCACACGACCTCAAGTTCCACACCTACGCATTTGAAGTTGCATGCGTATGCCTCTGTTTTCAAAGACGCTGAAGCAGGAGGAACATTCCACGGCCTACGTATAGCAGGAAATAGAGCACGAAAACCTGAAGGTCGCGTTAATAATGTCTCGAGTTCAACCTCCCAAAACCACGCTGATATCATGAAAGACGCCGTAGTAGAGGTTTCCGGAAATTTTGACCATCTGGTGTTTCCTAACGTGCCCTGACAGAACGAGTACCTCTAGCATTTCAACTCTATCGAGATGCGATCGTCGAGGCGGGATCAAACCCGTGTCCTTCGGGCCAACAGCCGATCACCCTAACCGCTACACCACCATGGACGACGAAGGTTAGGGTATTCTATTGAAGTATGCAATTAGTTATAACGGAGACGTGTAAGTTTGGTTTGTGGCTTCTGCGTACGACATGACGGTCTTTTACAGTATGGTCCTACTAGTTTGCGCACACCCTGATGCGTCATGTTCTAATGAGGAGGACGTACACGTAATGCAAACGCTCATAAATGCGGAATTTAATACACAAGTATTTTGTTAGCGTTGCTCACACATGAATAACGTAGTGGAGTCAAATATGCAGAAAATAAAGGGAATGCCATAACGACAGGGCACGCGAGCTTCGGGATGAAGGAATACCTATAATAAGGATGGCATGAAAGACGCACCAATCTCATCGCACACGCTGTATATTGATAATCATTATCATAAAGCTACCACATCTCCGCTTATGCTTACTTTGCCCACCAGCCTGCTTTGAGCAGCGGCTGACATTTTTCTTAAATTTATTTCAACCTCAATTTCCACTGTTTCACGGGCACGGATGAGTGCTGCACGAAAACTTGCACCATCGCATTGGCTGCCTTTGTTTTTGTTAACGCTCTTCATCGATTTTCTTCGTTCGTTCCTTCCACATTGAAGATAGCTTTCTTTGCAGCACACACATGCATATTATTAGTTAGTTTGCGATATTTTCGTTGTTTTCATGAACACATCATCACATGCTCGTTCGCTTCACCTCCTTTCCGACAGATAGTTAACGGGGGGGGGGGTGAACTAATTAGGATATTGTGCAGCTCAAGCTATGCTGTGCTCGTAGCATATTGCGAAGAGCAGATTCTGTGCAAGCCCCACGATCATCTAGATCACCGTCCATGTAGGTTTCAGCTATGCACTCTGCAGAAACGATAGGAAGAGTGGGCACAGTGGTCAGCGCCCACGCCTAGAACGACAGAGCGTCGCGCTTGGAACTGCATGAGACACATATCAAGTCGGTACATCGCATCTGAGCATGCGTGGCGCCGACGACACCCTTCCCTTCGTTTTTTATCTTTGTTTATCACGGCGGCTGAACGACCGCTTTGGCCGCCGAGAACGCTCTGCACGGTTCTGCGCAAAAGCAAAAAAAAAAGAGCAATAAGTGAGAAGGATTTAACTATTCCTGGTAGGATAATACTACGAACTGCGAATAAGTTCGCAGTATAAAATGTGCCGATCTGGGCGATTGCACTCTTTTTTTTTTCAGCGCTATATTGTTCCGACGGCTAAAGAAGACATGGTGATCATTCGCGCTGCGCATGCTCAGATCTGTTTTGTTTTGAACTGCAGAGTTCACTCTTGCAGTTCGGGCATCACACTGCGTAATTTTAGACATTTGTGTTGACTATTTTACACGTCTGCATTCTATACTGGTTTGTAGAAGGGTTAGAGTTGGGGCAAGTAGGTTCTGCAAACTTGACACGTGTCGTGTACTACGTTCGTTTGTTTGTGTGTCTGTGCGCGTCTTTCATCATGTTTGAACAGTTCATCGCAAGTGTGGCTAATTTATAGCGTACCACGTAGCCAATCTCTCTAACCTGATTTTTGCTACGTTAAGTCATCAAGAGATCACTACTTTTTAGCACAAATAAACGGTTAGTATTTAGCTAGTGAATATGGGCACCATTTTTGCGAAGAGTTTCGGGTATATGTAGCACAATAATACAACGCGGAATTGAACCACAACTTTAAAATAATGCTCAAGTGTTTGTTCATAATTATAGCAGAAATCAGCTGCTTTTTATAGCAATAGACGACCTCAGAGCAGAGTAAGAAACAACAAAGTGAGAGGCAATCTACACTGCGAAGCTGAAGTAAGCCGTTAGGAACATGACGCAGAAGTCAGGAAGCTTTTGAAAAAAAAACAGCAGTCACACAGAGCACGAATAAAGTTGAAATCACTGTCCAGAAAATCTTCTTTCAACATAGCGTGTTCTCATTTGAAGTGTGCAACTTAAGCAGCATACTTCTCGCGTCCGTCTGCCCCAGAATTCGTTTGGTCTCATGCGTTGCCTTGTCTGCCTTCCCACGATACACTTGTCCACAAAACATAATAATCGACGTTTGCCACCCCTGTATTCTCTGTGTCATTTTCAGTTAACGGTTGGTGAGCGGTGGCGTTTGCCCAGTTAACACACATACAGTAAAAACCTCGGTGATCTGTGTTGTAGCGTGACGTCACTTATCACTGCGCACCCAGTGCGCGCATTCCTGTGCGACCGATCACGTGGTTCTGCGCCTATATATGGTGCGTCTTCTAATAAACTTATCAGTTGCTTCTTGGTATGCTGTCTGCTGCTCACGTTATTACACTGGCGACGAGGATGGGATCCGCCCCCTTGTACTAGCTCAGTACGAAGCAGTATTGCGGGCGATCGGCGGTCGACAGCCATGGACCAGAAAACAACGGCAGCCATGGCCTGGGACGGTTGAACTCGGCGGCACTACCTTCGGCAAGAGGCAACGCAGTCGTCGGGGAAAGCAACCCGATAAGTATACTGCACTTTACTGAACAATGGCGCGACTAGGCAAGCTAGACGAGTTCGACGAGAAGGATCAGAATTTTGAATCCTATCTGGAGCGTTTTGAGCACTTCGTCACCGCAAATGACATCAGAGAGGAAAAGAAGCTGGCAGTATTCTTGAGTGTGATAGGACCACGAACGTACGAGGTGCTCAAAAGTTTGGTAGTACCCGCTGTTCCTGGGGACAAGTCCTTTGAAGAGGTCACAGTGCTGTTGAAAAAACACTATAGCCCACAGTGCTCGGTCATTGCCGAACGTTGCAAATTTAACAAGCGAGCACAAGAAGAGCAGGAAAGCGTCGAGGACTTCATAGTGGCCTTAAAACAGTTAGCAAGGAAGTGCGATTTCGGTCAGTTTCTGCAAGACGCGCCGCGAGACAGAATAGTGGCAGGCATAAGACGCGAGGAAACGCAACTCGCCCTATTTGCTGAAGAAGATTTAACCTTCGAAAAGGCGTGCAAGATAGCCCAGGACCGAGAGCAGGCTGCGCGACAGACAGCGTTACTTCATGCAGAAGGCAAGGAAGCGGCTTTTTATGCAATGGCGATAAGAGGAAAAGGAAGCGAAAAGAAATCGAAGCTTCGGAAGCTCAAGGAAGCCAAGCGAGTTTGCGAAAGATGTGGCAAAGCGCATGCGGCTAGTGTTTGCTGGTATAAGAACGTCCAGTGTCACAGCTGTTCTCAAATCGGTCATCTACAGAAGATGTGTCCAAGTAATCGCAGAGAACTCAAGACTGCAAACGTGGTGGACTGCTCTGATAGTGACTCTGAATTAGATGTGTACCATGTTATCAATACCGTGCGTTCTGGGTATGAAGTGCAGCTAAACGTAGAAGGGCAAGACCTCTGCATGCAGATTGATACGGGAGCAGCTGTAACACTAATTCCTGAGAGTGTGAGGCTGAACGCATTTCCTCATGTCAAGTGCGAGCCATCTCGAGTCACCCTAAAAACATACACTGGGGAACCTGTTCCAGTAAAAGGGCAATGCAACGTTTCCGTTACGGTGGGAAAACAGTCTTTGCGGCTACCCGCTATTATCGTCAAGGATAACGGCAAGCAGCTACCATTGCTGATGGGGCGAAGTTGGCTTGAAAGGCTCGGGCTTGACTGGAAAAGCGTGTTTGCTATAAATGTAAGCGACTCTCACAAGGTAGAGGCGGTTAAAAAGAAGTTCCCAGGGGTGTTTTCTAAGCAACCTGGAAAAGTAAAAAACTATCAAGCAAGGATAGTTTTAAGCCAGAATTGTACGGCTATTTTTGGCAAGGCCAGAAACGTCCCATTTGCGCTTCGAGATAAAGTGGAAGGCGAGCTAGAAAGGCTAGAGAAAAGCGGTGTTATACGCCCCGTAAATCGGAGCGATTGGGCCACGCCAGTAGTCGTAATCCAAAAGAAAGATGGTTCACTGAGGCTGTGCGGGGACTACAAAGTCACCATTAATCCTGTTTTAAAGACCGACCACTACCCATTGCCTAGACCGGAAGATTTGTTCTCTGCCATAGCTGGCGGCAGAGTGTTTTGTGTGTTGGATCTTTCGGCCGCGTATCAGCAGATTCCGCTCACTGCCGAGTCCCGACCACTGCTAACTATTAATACGCACAGGGGGCTGTTCGAGTTCCAGCGCTTACCATTTGGGGTAGCCAGTGCGCCAGCCATTTTTCAGTCCTTCATGGATGAGGTGCTCAAAGGCATACCGCACGTGGGATGTTACATAGACGACGTCATTGTGTCGGGAAAAGACTTAGCCGACTGTCAAAAAACGTTGGAACTAGTCCTGCAGCGGCTGAGTGACTACAACGTGACACTGAAAGAGGAAAAGTGTCGGTTTTTTCAGAGCACTGTGACTTATCTCGGTCACACTGTGTGCGCTGAAGGTATATATCCTACAGAAGAAAAGATAAAGGCGATCACAGAAGCGCCAGAGCCCACTTGCCAAACAGAGCTAAAGGCTTATCTCGGCATGTTAACCTTTTATGCAAAGTTCTTAAGTAACCTTGCCTGCGTGGCAGAGCCATTGTACCGTCTGTTGCGCAAGGGCGAAAGGTGGTCGTGGACACGGGAGTGTAGCGCAGCATTTGCTTCTACGAAACTGTTACTTGTCAAGAGTAATGTGCTCACTTTTTACGATGTGGCGAAACCAATGGCTATGACATGTGACGCTTCGTCGTATGGATTGGGGGCTGTCATTTTTCATGAGACCGCAGAGGGACACGAAAGGCCAGTGGCATTTGCTTCTAGAACACTTACAGCCGCAGAGAAAAACTATGCTCAGTGCGAACGCGAAGCATTAGCACTGATGTTTGGGTTAAGAAAATTCCACCGCTACTTGTATGGACGAGAGTTCACTCTTTATACAGATCATCAGCCATTGCTCGGAATATTAGGCCACGACAAGCCGGTGCCTGCGCTTGCTGCAGCTCGAATGCAAAGATGGGCAATTACCCTGGCAGCGTACCAGTATAAACTAAAATACCGAAAGGGAAGAAATGTTGAAGTGGCTGACGCTCTGTCTCGGCTTCCACGGCCTATGGTAGCGGCCGATGAACCTTCCGAGTGTCTCTTGCTATTTGACAGCATGCCCCTCAAAGCGGATGACGTAGCGCGAGCCACACGACGTGATCCCACCTTGTCTCGCGTGACGCACTTCATCTTAAATGGATGGCCTTCAGAGTGCTCTGAAGCATTTAGACCATTTTATTCCCGGCGCGACGAGCTATCAGTAGAGCAAGAATGCATAACGTGGGGATCAAGGGTGATCATACCTGATAAGCTCCAGCTACAGGTCTTGCAGCTATTGCATGAGGACCACCCGGGATCTAGTCGCATGAAAGCGTTAGCAAGAAGCTTTGTGTGGTGGCCTGGCCTCGACCTTTCGGTTGAGAGCTACGTTCGACAATGTCGGGTTTGTCAGGCCGTCCAAAAAGCTGCTTCACCGGTTCCTTTGCAACCATGGAATTATCCCACAAGGCCCTGGCAACGCGTGCACGTCGATTATGCGGTAAAGGGCTCTCAGGCGTTCTTGGTTCTCGTCGACGCGTTCTCTAAATGGATCGAGGTCTCGCCTATGTCATCCACTACGGCTAACAAAACCATTGAGAAGCTACGTAGTATGTTTGCCGCGTATGGTCTGCCAGAGGTACTGGTGAGTGATAATGGACCGCAGTTCATTTCCGAAGAGTTCGCGGCCTTCTTGAGTGTAAACGGTGTAAGGCATGTCAAGACACCTCCTTATCACGCGGCCTCTAACGGAGCGGCCGAGCGTTTAGTGCAGACTACCAAACAAGCACTGTCAAAGCATGTCTTGCAGGACAAAGCTAGCCACCACAAACATTCATTTCGGGAACGCTTGGACAGCTATCTAATGAGTTACAGGACTACTCCGCACAGTACCACTCGCCAGACCCCGGCAGAATTATTCTTGAAAAGACAGCCACGGGTAAAGCTGTCATTACTAAAACCAGATTTCGAGCTCTCCATGCGGGAGCAGCAGCAACGTACCAAAGTGCAAAAGGACATGTCTAGGGGGGTTCCGCGATGTTTTGCTGTGGGGGACGCTGTGTGGGTGAAGACTGTGCGAGGTGAAACAGTGTCGTGGGAAGATGGTATCGTGACACAGGTTATCAGTCCCGTAACCTATCTGGTGAAAGTGTCGCAGGCGGTGCGATTTACGCATTCGGACCACATCAGAGCCCGCCACGGAAGCCAGGATTCTTCAAGTTATCCGCAGGCACAACCTGCTCCAACGGCATCCGTAGACACGACTCCACCGACGGTTCCGATGGCGTGTGGGCCAGTCGCCGGGTCGCCTCTCGTAAATCCACACGCAACCGACTCTGCGACGTCTCTCCTTCCGGCAACTGCATCGCCCACGGCCGGAGCAGCTGCCTCCGGCTCGCCGGACCAGCCCAGTGCCGACGACGCGCCACCTGCAGTCGAACGTCCAACTCTGCGTCGTAGTGCACGTGTACGACATGCCCCGAACAGATACCAGTCCAGTGACTTTCGGAAGTAATCTGAAGGGGAAGGAGTGTTGTAGCGTGACGTCACTTATCACTGCGCACCCAGTGCGCGCATTCCTGTGCGACCGATCACGTGGTTCTGCGCCTATATATGGTGCGTCTTCTAATAAACTTATCAGTTGCTTCTTGGTATGCTGTCTGCTGCTCACGTTATTACAATCTGAATTTCGTGGAGTCACCAAAAATATTAGCCCCCGAAAATCGTATTGCCAGAAAAAGATATGAAATTAGCGTGAACCACAAGAAAGCTGACGTACATTCTCATACATTGTTTCTCTGGGCCGCAGCCTCATAAACACCTCTAAATTACCATCGGTAAAGCTTTTGGCATCAACAATAGTACGACAACTCGTAGATAATAAGGAACTGTAATTAATGAACCGTCTTTACTGTGATCCTTGACAGCAAGTGTCTCCTTTCAAGATTTAGCACACTTTTCCGCATCGGAGCGAGTACTCTAGTGATAATCACTTAAAAAGCGCTTTTAAGGCGATACATGAAGGCCAGAAAATTGTTTAATCTATTTATTTATCTATCTGTCTATAAAATTTTTGTAGACCAAACTTGGATACGAGAAACTAACAGAGCTTGAAGCTGCTTGGTCACAACATGAATAACTTGAAAATTCTGTCGCATACGTTGTCAAGCCCTTTCTTACAAACACGTGTGACTCATACTCGTATACCCCGGGCCGCTTTACGCCGGTATGCGCCACAGGTGATTGAAAGTTTATATCTCGGTGATCCCAGAGTATCAAGGACAGAAATTAGGGACTTATAATTAAGAGCATTGACTGAAACTGACATTGGCAGCGTAGACCCGAAAAAAGCAAATGTTAAAGATCAGCATTTAAGCAGGAGTCGAGCCCAAGCAGTCTGCGGTGCAATCAGGTATCTTGCCACAGTGTCATGTCCTCTCTTGAAAATGCTTTGGAAAATACACTATGCGGGCGTAAGGTCGGTGAAACTGCAATAGTGGATGCAGTGGTGACTATTTAATATTATAACAAAGCAATAAATGCCATTTGTTTACACTTATGACGCAGACATCCTGCCGGGTTAACGTGAATTGTGGCTCCAATGTTTACTCCTCTTCATAGCAGTTTAACAAACATTACTTTTGTATTCCTGTAATTCATCTAGCTAACTACAGGTTTTATTCGACTCCGGGAAATAGGCTGATGAAAGTTACGCAGGATATTCTCATCGTCACACCGTTAACCACGCTTCGTGTTGATAGTCATGACTAGAGGCTGGATTTAGAGGCACTAAAATTGAGTTTTAGACGCCAAAACTAGACAAGCATAATGCAGTTTTAGGCACCCAAATTTTAATTATAGGCCCAATAACTTTTAACAAATATTCCAAATTTTTATTGCCCAGCATGGCGAGTTAAGTGTCCACCATAGAAAAACACGCTCACGAGTCTCATGCTTTTCGGCATGGCTAAGAAGGGCAACACAGGAGCAAATAGCCAGACCCGTAATAGGCCAGAAGAATCTCAGTCTCGTATTAACCGGGTCTAATCGCACAGGGCTAATTTTTCCTCTGCCTGTGAACACCTTAACAGGCCCTTTACAAGGTTTCAGAAGTTTGACCAGGTAAATGAAATGCATAGACTGGGTGCTCATGATCTCGTCTGCCAAGATTTGCAAGGCTACGCACTCCGGGAAGAGGTAGAATGTCAGACCGAACGCTGTTTGTTTTTCATCTAACGGGCACCCGCCCAACATGGTGAAGGTGTCGTAAGGTAAGGAATGGCTTTGTGTATGTCAAAGTAGTATGTTACACTGTGAGACTTTTTCGAGGTGACACGTGTAACTTCTGCTATCTGTTGCTTGAACGGAAGTACACTCAAACCTCAATACAATGAACGTGGATATAACGAAATCAATAAAAGTTTGTCTTGCAGAAGATATAGTGTTAAAAAGAAACCTTTGTATTGAACTTTCGGATGTAACAAACTTATTTTTGTGTTAGATGCAGCTTTGTTATGATGACGTTTGAGTTTATGAAAGGTGAGAAAAATAATAGAGCCTACAAAGGGAATCTGTGTCCATTATTTAATTTTTGAAAACTTCACATGGAACCGGATGCGAGACTAAACTGTCTCGATTTTCTTTGCGTTGGTGCTCTCCCATCATGCTCGTGCCAGTCCTCACTAATAATGCTTGGCGTGGTTTTGCTGCATCGTCCTTTAGTGCAGTTTCAGCGGTGTGAGGCTGTGCATTGTGGTAAGGATGCATGATCCATGCCAGCCTCTTAAAACGTGCCCAAACAGAGGAATCCATCCAAGAGAAGCGGGCAGGACAGTACAGAGAATGCCGAAATGACGGAGCACCATTTACATTCACGATCTAGCTTGGGCCTGTCATGTGAATGTAATCTTGTGTGCGCATGACGTGTTCATGTGTATGCAACGTGTTACCTTCCAGCTCCGAGTTGCTCTGACACCAAATAGCGCGGAGAAAAAATTCCAGTTAATCGGTCAGAATTTATTTGCAGCTTCTTAAACACTCACGGGAGCTTCGTGGGTACAGAAAAAAAAACCGTAGATCAGACTTGATGGTGTCCATACCCCCGCGATCGGCCAACATGGTATACAGAGTATACAGAAAGACGACATGGGTGAAGATAAAAGCAAAAAAAATGCATCAGTCACATATAAATTAAAAAGCAACGGACCCAAAATGCTACCTTGCGGTACACCAGCCTTAATTGGTTTGAATTAGGTTACAAAATCATTCATAATGATTTGCTGACCGTGATAATTGAAGCGAAAAACTAAGCTTTAACAAAATACCTCTAAAGTCATATTGCTCCAGTTTTTTTTAACAAGGAATGATGATTTGATTAGATTGATATTTGGGATTGAACGCCCAAAAACCTCTATATGAATATGGGAGGTGCCATAGTGGAGGGCTCCGGAAATTTTGACTACCTGGGGTTCTTTAACGTGCACCCAAATCTGAACACACCTGCCTAGAGCTTTTCCGCCTCCATCGAAAATGGAGCTGCCGCAACCAAGATTCGATCCCGCGACCTGTAGCTTAGCCACTAGGCCACCGTGGTGGGAAAGAAACAAAAGTTAGTTGAATCAAGTGCTTTTGAGTAGCCAATGATTATGCTTAGTGTACAGAGATGATCTGTAAAATTTGGCTAGCGAAGTCTACACCAGTCCAGTAGCAAAGGCTTAGCTCACCTACTCGCATCATGCTTTCAACATTCGTAATGAAACAATCAAAAAAAGTTCCTGTGGTACAAAGTTTTTCATTGGGAACACAACTACTTCCAGCATCTAAATCAAGTTTCTCATGTGAGTTGGTGAAGCGCCCTATAAGGAGTAAATTACAAACAAAACAGAAACCATATAGATATCAGTATTTTTTCATCCAATGCTGTGCTTTCGCCTGATGACACTCCACGGTTTCAGGGGAGCTAAGTTGAAATTTCATTCCGGCGATGAAGGACAATTACGGCGAGCACGTGACCCGTGTTGTGATCTCTTGACAGCTTTCGCTGCAAAATTATTTGCCATTTCTGCCGCATGGTGTGATGATGCTTCAGCCAGCTTCTGCACATCGATATCGTCTTGTCAGCTGATGAAGTTGTGCAACTTTGTTGTGGACGCGTACAGCCGCGGCGACGCCTTTGTATAGCGCACAAGCAGCCGGCCTTGCTCTGCGGAGCGACACCTTGCGGCCGTTGCGGGCTGTGACGTTACGTGCACAGGAGTATGCGCGGCCTCACAGACATCCAGAGCTACGCTGCATGGTGGAAGGTGTGCTTGTATATCCGAAAATCCGCACTCACTCATGGTGCTTTCGTCATAGCTATTTCATGACGATGCACGTTTCGACTGATAACACACGCTGCAAAACTGGCCTTCTAGAATTTGTTTACGCAGCTGTTGGCATTATCATACCTCCATATTCCTCGAAAAAGCCACAAAGCTTGCATCGTCGATGCAGGCGCGTTTTATCAGTCGCAACGCGCTTCGTCTTTGGAAATATATGAGACGAAAGCGCCCTGAGGGATCGCGGATATTCGGCAAAACTAGCACACCTTCCACCATGCAGAGCATGCCTGCATAACTGTAAGGCCACGCATGCTCCTGTGCACGCGATGTCACAACCCGCAACGGTCGCAAGGTGTCACTCCGCAGAGCAAGGCTGGCCGCTCGCGCGCTATACACAGATTTGGCCACGGCTGCACACCACACCGTCGTCGGTAGCTAAGAACACCTGTGATTTGAGGTACTACCGACGTCAAATCAAATACCAAAAGCGGGTGCGTGCACATCCAGTTTGACAGCATTGCACATACGGGTGCCTGTCATTTCGCGGTGATGGCTGGACGGCGCGCACAATGAAAGTGCGAATGTTTGCCGCTGTTTGCTTTCATTTGACGATGATAGCATGTGAGCATTATAGCGCTTGGACACTACGCTACGTGAATGGTGGCAACCGCAAGCCATAATGTCTGTCGAGTGAGGTGCCGCGTCACAGTTGTTCTGTCTAAACACGTTGAGAACACAACCAGGAAGTCAAATGTGAACACATCAGAATCACGTGAAACCTCACCGTTTGTTCATATGAATATAAAACACTGATTTTTCAGTTTATATGATCCCTTAAGACATTGAAGTGGACTGATGAACTAGCACACAACACTCTATGGCACTCGCCGTGCTCGGTGCTGCGACAGTCACACACGGTCGTTTCAGTTGACCAGTGCAAACATGATTTTACTGACGTGTAACGAGTTATCGTTGACGTAACGAAGGAATAGCGAAGTGACATCACAAATGGCATACACAGCGCTACTAAATTCACTACGACGGTGGCCAATCGGTACGACACACACGAACACTCTTCACAAGCTCTTCCGAAGTAACATCGTTGTGCTATAGTGATTTCGCTGTACTACACCAAAGTGCACTCGGTACTTTATACCGAGTCCAATCAGTATAGAGTAACGTTGTACACTCTAGTACTTGGCCTGTTAATGCTTTTCCCTGTTAGATCCGTCAAATGACATCAAATTTATTCATTAAACAGATTCGTGAGAAGGCGCCATGTTTCACACTAAAAGGCAATAGAGCTTGCCTGGGCTAATAAATCTGCCCCGCCGCGGTGGTCTAGTGGTTAAGGTACCCGGCTACTGACCCGCAGGTCGCGGGTTCGAATCCCGGCTGCATTTCCGATGGAGGCGGAAATGTTGTAGGCCCGTGTGCTCAGATTTGGGTGCAGGTTAAAGAACCCAAGGTGGTCAAAATTTCCGGAGCCCTCCACTACGGCGTCTCTCATAGTCATATGGTGGTTTTAGACGTTAAACCCCACATATCGATCAATCAAAGAACAGATTGTCATTTAATACCTCAAGGAGCCACCGAAACAAGCTCGACCGATTATTCTAAAGGCAGCTGCAGCGAGCCCATGGAGCGTGCAGCGCGTCGTACCCACCTCGCCGTCCAGGGAAAGAGCGAAATCCGAAAATTAAGGAGGAAAACGCGCACGCGAACGATGGTGTCCCAACGTTTCAGATGAATATACGCACACGTCATCGTGTGCGTACTTGCGCGAAAATCGTTTGGTAATGATGGCACACCACTACACGGAAGGCTGATGGCGCTTGGCCAGTGCCACTGAAAAATTCCTATCACTACTGACATCGTATGGGTCGTCATGGTAAAACCGAGGTTTTATTCTGTATTGCCAAGGACATGCAGTGCCGTCCACTGGAGGAGGTGCCACCTGCAGTTTGTTACCTTGGGACCTCCACCTGCATATTTATCTGCAATGTATTACATTTCGGACGCCAATAAAGAAAGATTGTTTGATTGATTGAAGGGGCTTCAATATAGCTTGAAATAACTTGGCTTGCTCGAGCAAAGCAACATGCGTGAAGGCAACGGAGCAGAAAAGAGAAACGCAGCGCCAGCGGCCTCGGCAATTTAAACCTGAAGATACACGAAGGCGCATTAAGGACTCTGCCATTCGCGTACACAACTCGAGGCTGCGATGCCTAATTCATTTGACAAACCAGCGGCGCGAAGTGCTTGCCCGTGGTTCCCGGGCTGCCGCGTCTTCTGGAACAGCGCGGCCAAGCACGGTGCGTGTGTGTACCTGCGCGTACGTTCGTATCAAACGACGCGGGGGGAAAATCGATGATGGCACACCACTACACTGCAGGCTTATGGGGGCTTCGCCAGTGCCACTGAAAAACTCCTATCACCTCTAAAATCATATGGGTCGTCATTGTAAAACCGAGGTTTTTTTCTGTATTGCCAAGAACAGGCAGTGCCGTCCACTGTTAAGGTGAACACTGCTGAGCGTAGACACGCTCTGCGGAGCCCCGATGCGCTCGGCACGGCCGCGCATCGAAGCTTACTGGAGCATGCGCACAGAGACCAACGACGCATATGCTAAGTGCTGGAGGGTCGCCTGCTTAGTGAGGGTATAGAGAGAGCGCCCCGCTCTTGCTTGGTTGTAGTACACAAAGAGTGGCACTTTAAAAGTGGACGCCACTTACAATGTTTTGTATGAATAAGTGTCAGTGCGGTTCAAAGAGGTAGCCGAGTCGTGGGATATCACAAATACACATATGCCAGTGTGCATGTGCGCTATATCGCACGTAACCTCCCCCCCCCCTCGTTGCGGTGACGCTATAGCTGAGCGTAAACTGTAGGCTAAAAACAGTCCATACGGTATTACATGTTGAAAGCACGATGTGATTATGAAGCACAATTAAAGTTGATCACCATTTGAATCTAAGCAGGCAACGCTTTTTGCTCTTCACCACCGTTTGTACGGGGTGCTTTTGTGCGTTACTCCTGTAGCAGCTTAAAATAATTATAATCGAAAACCAGCCATCATGGAGGCATACAGTGCTGATGTTTTCCTATGTCCTGTACCACCTCCTGTACAAATTTAGCTGGAGACTACATCATACTTCACATTGAAATTTATGTATACCGTAGGAATGACGTTTGCTAGAAAAGCATGCACAGCAGTCATTTTAATGAAAATCGTAGTATTCAAGCTCTACATTTATAGGCAGTCAAATATTCCAAATTTTGTGTGCACAGATGTTGTGTCGACAGTCGCAAATGTTATATATGACCAACTGTTTACTGTTGCGTATCGATGATAGCAGCAACACGGGCAATAACATCCCCAGAAGAGATAAGCTGATAAGTAGCGCTTATGCTTGCTAGTATAGTAGCCCTGAGCACTGCTATGAAGACTAATTTCAGTAGATGGCGCTCAAGTATACACGAGACGTTAACGCTCCTTGACACCTGTATAACTGAAGCACATACATAATGATTATAAAATTAAATTGGCAGCACTGCAACCATAATTGTCTCTTCACTAATATTAAGCCCCTACAAAGGATCATTTTTCAAAGCTATTTTGATACCTAGCACGGCTCGATGGTTGAGTACTTAATTTCCACGCAGAATGCTTGTGTTCGACTCCAGCTTAAACCCTGATATTTCGTTTTGCATTCGTCGGATCAACGCTGCCGATGTCAGTTTTTCTTAACGCTGTAGCATTTAAATTACCGATGTCTGTTGTAGCTGTTCCTGGGCATATATAAATTGACAATCCCCTGAGGCTAATACCTGCACACCGTGTGCCATGGTATAGGGGCAAGTGCCACCCGTGTGTAAGGAATTGGTGTGGTGTTGTACGCGATGAAACTTTCACGTTATTTATTTATTTACAACAAAATGCTGCGGGAGACCACCAGGGGAAAAAGCTGGTGCAATCAGCTTGAGCGTGTCCTAGACACCCTACACGTGTTACTGCGTAAAAGGTGGTAACAAGCGAAAGAAACAGAAAAATGAAATACAGACATAATATATTGTACATAAATACCCTTCATACAAAAAGGCAACGTGTTTCCATATACACCACAAAGAAACCAAACAAGAAAACATAATAAAAACTGAATCACTTCCCTAGAAAAAGAGCAAAAAACGAAAAATAAAGAGAGGACGCTGTTTATGAGCAATGTTCATGATAAGGATATTGTGGTGATAATTCTTCATAGTTCTTTAAATGAGGTTTCTGCACTATTGAAAAAGCTGCTCTTTACTGACTATATTTAACAAAGAAGCTAACATGAACCGAAGCATTTGTTGACCGTAGTTAGTACATTTCTTAATTTACGATTCTTCAGGTTGGCGAATATCTTACTTTATTAGGGTGGGCTGTAATCCTGCTTCCGTTTGTAGAGTACTAGTTTTTTCCCGTTCAGCAAGAATTATACTGCCAACATAAGTTATAGTTAAAGATAGAGTTTACCGGGACAATGTTGTATATAATAAAGAGGTCACTGGTGTGTGAGAAGTATGGAACCTTGCATGATAGTCTAATCACGCGTTTTTGTAAAACTGCGAGCTTCTCCATGTTTTGTTTTGTAGTAGTACGCCATACTAGCAACCCATAATTATCTATGTAAAGACTAGTCAGACATGGTCTTCAAGTGTTCTTACCCTCTCTCATACTAACTTAGGTTTACCCAGGTTTTGGTGGTGATCACGAGCATCCACATGTATGCGGATGACAGATAGATGGATAGATATATAGATAGAAACTTTTAAATCCACCTGTAGTACGCATAAAAATGTTCTAATACGTTTGTCATCACGCCTTGCACACTCACGTCTTCCGGACGATGGTGGTGCCCAAGGCATACCAGGCGGTGAAGGTCTGTGCGGTGGCCGATCGACTGGTGGTCTATGGTGCGAAGGGGGATATCCGATATGAACCCCGCCACCTTGATGGTCGGGCCGATATCCACCTCGAGGTTCAGGAGGTCCACCGTGCGGTGAGGGTGGATAATAAGGCGCGGGTGGCGAGTAATGAGATGGTGGCGCCGGCGGAGGGTAGTGAGACGGCGGCCCGTAGTGTCCACTGGGTGGCGGTGGTCCGCTACCACCAAGCATGTGCGAAGAAGGTGGCGGGTAGTGCACCGACGGTGAATAGCCGCCAGTGCCACCAACTGAGTGGGAAGGCGGCTGAGGGTGATAAAGGGGTGGTAGGGCATGCGGGTCCCGACCCGAACCCCCAGGCGGCGGTGGAGGTGGCTGGTAACCGATGGGCGGTGCAGGTGGTTGGTAAGATGGCGATCCATGGTGACGAGGGTGACTGGCATCGTGCCCAGGTACGGGTGGACCGAGAGACCCACCCGGCTGAGAAGCAGGCGGCATTCCGCTTCCGGCCTCCGCGCATCCTTTTTGACGACCCTTGATGAGAAAGTCTGATGCGCGGCCTCCTGATCGGGTGTGGTAGTAGAGGTACAACTCAGGTCCGTCGAAGTCGTAGGTACCTGAGGGATTGAAGGAACGGAGCAATCCTAGTTAACATGAAAGTGTCTCATGCTGGGGTCTATAAAGACTTTAGTGACATATTTCTGTCATGGATATGACGCTGATAAAATTGACGCTACCAACTCCGAAAGAAAAATAAACTTTTAGAAAGAGCTCCCCACCGAGAGTCGAGCCTGCAACTTTTCGGCCCGCGAGAGAATGTGCCTTACGCTCATCCGACTGAGTTACCACAACACATGTAAGGCACCTTACAAACACGCCTTATATTTTTGACACATTCTCTCGCATGGTTCTCTCAGAAGCGGGGCAGAATGGTGCCACCCTGCAATGAATAGCGATGAATAGCGATGAATAGCGATGAATAAAACGAGTGCGGCATGCTGATGGAGAATGATTATTTGACAGCGCAGTTCAACCATGGCGTAGGAGATGGCACGCCTACAAAGAAAAAAAAATAGCTGCGCTAGCGTCGGAGAGGCTCGCTAGAAGCTGTTATGTTTTTGCCTTTCGCTTTGCGCTAACTTGTGCGGACTCGTTGGCAGAGCAGTGCAGCTGCCACACGCACCAATGGTGTTTTTCTGACACCGAAAGGTTGTAGTGCGATACCACCAAATACTCAAACAGTCGCAATAAGCCCCGCAGAAAGGTAACAACGTGAACGGGTGAATATGTGCCGTGGTGGTGCGAGACAGAGGACTGCAGAACGAGGAATGCCTGGGCGCGTTTGTGGCTCAAACTACGAACCTCTGCATCCCGCGTTTCTGACATAACAGTACGCATGACCACAGGCGTAAATTATTGTATTACTCGGGACCACGCACCACGCCGTTTTTCTCCTTAATTGATGCTCTAAAGAAGTTCATAACGAGTGCAGTGTGCCTTACATGCTCGTTAATGCCATCGTTGTACGTCATTAACGATACGCTGTGTCCGGGTATAGATTAAAAACTTCAGCTACCACAGCGGTTAAATGATGATAATGGGCGTTAATCGCTACCATGGCGATGTTCCATAAGGCGTCCACATGGGTGCATAAATTCCACATGGTGATATAGTTGCCAAATACTAATAGAACCTGTAAATACTCTCATAATCAGTACACAATAATCACTACAGCGAATATACTTTTCGCTGTCCTACTATACTGTTTTTATGATGGAGGGATTAGCTATGTTTTTTTCTTCAATTGATACAACGAGGCAAGCACTATGACAACCGAAAAAAAATCGATACCATTGAAGTAAGCGCTAATTGCAGTGTAACAATATAAGGTTTGAATAGGACGTTCTTTGATGTAGTGTCAAGTGACTTCAAAATTTTATTATTTGTAATATTTTTCTTGTTGTGTTGCAGTCTGCATTGCATGACACGTTAGCTAAACATGCCGAGAGTAAATATGGTAACCATTATTCACGTTATACAGAGTGGTCTTGTCACTACAAGTAATTATCACGGTGCATGATGTTCCATATTTTTTGGCAGCTGAATATAAAAATTTTCGAAGAATTGACCCGTTCAGCAAGAGCGAGAGTGATTAGTGTCCCTAAGTACAGTGTTTTTTAACGCAGCAAGGGATAACATAAAGTAGTGCTTAAAGCGGTGCCTTTAGAAAACATACCGATTGACACGGTGACAACTGCCACTCTTGTGTGCACAGCAGTGCATACTTCATACGTTAAACATTAGTTAGCACGACTGCGGATAAAGTGATACCTCTATTTTATTTTACGGCTGCCCTCAGCACTTATGTACTGCATAATGACCAACGTTGGCCGTACTTACGCGTTGAATAATGATCCAGCCGGCCGCATATCTGAACGTCTTGCACACGGAACTGGTCCTGGTTGCAATCAACGTCAAAGCGCACAAACAGCAACTCAAGACGGCATTGGTCGGGGCCCCGGCGACGCACGATAAACCTGAGGAAGCAGGTGTGCAATACAGTTAAGTGCAGTATGGTATGGGGTATCATCAAATCAGACATTCACAGTCCCATTGAGAAAATGCTTGAAGTTATTCTCAAAAACTGTTAATCCAGTGCAAGCATGAGTTGCTGAGACAATAGCATGAAATTACTTAGATTAACGTTTACTACAATTTACTTTTAAACTTCCCTGTTCCTTATTCCAGATTATTTCTAACATAGCTACTGAGATGTAAGACGTATCCACGTAGTAGACATATTGAGCGTAGCAATCGTTTTGCGGTAGTAGTGTGTATTTTCTGGCGCATTATAATATACGACATCATGCCTTCTGTGGCACAGTTTAAGGATGCCTTTAACGGCCACTGATGGGAGGAACATTCAACGAAGGAATCCGGGATAGTCGGTTGGTATTGAACTACTATATCCTAGAAAGCGCACCGGAACAAAGAAGAAAGACACTTCAAGAGGACGGGCGCTATACACCAACTGAAAGTTTGCTGGGGTAAAACGCTGGCAATCTAGAAACATGCGAAAAACCAGCAAAATGTTGCAGATGGCACTAGCAACGCCGTGGAGCTGTGTGTGTTCATGAATACTTCTCAGTGTGTGCACTGCAGTACACTTGTACAAAAAAGACACTGTAACTAGCATGCAATGTGCGTTGTCTTGATTTGACATTGAATAAAAAAGCACTGAACAGTAAGAGGCGTACTGCTGCGCTGGCTTAACATGATAAAACAAATGGGAAAAATTCAGGAATGATTTAGGTAAGGACAAAGCCTGAACGTGCCTCTTTACGACGACATTTCAATACCACAAGACTCGCTAGCCAGCTCCAAATTGTAGAGTAGTATTTACAACAGAGTTCTATAATCCTCTTTTTCTGGTATACGGGCCATGGTAAGCCTGGCAAACAACGCAGTACTGCTGTTTTTTAGAAAAGAAAAGAAAATAAAAAACGTACGGCAGACGGGCACCTATTTATTTAAGCTCAATCTAGATCTTGTCCACGCCCTTATTGTCAATGAATAGAACATGCTGCGGCGAAACACATTGCTGACACCAGGAATTCACTGCCATCTAGAATGAGCGCTAGCATCCCTACCGCTGGATGGATGGATGAAAAAACGTTTATTACAGAGAAAAAAATAAAATCGGGGTTAGAGACAGGTGGGTGGGCCCCTAGCCCAGGGGTCCCCTGGCCTCAGCAGCCCTCTGCGCCTGGTCCAGGAGCGCCACTTGGGCCTCCTTTTTCTCGCTGGCGAGCAGTCTCCCACGGCTCCATCGTGAATTTTTTCGCCGAAATCTGAGATGAATTAATTTTAGCTTGCCTTAACTTACATTCCTATGTAATGTGAGCAAGTGTTGGCTGTCCTCCACACCACGTGATGTGGCGAAATGTTCAGCCCTTGTGATAGGTTCATCCAGTGCTGCATTTGGCGTGCCCTCGTATCCAAGCGTGCATGGCGTGGTGCCAGCGTCACCCACGAATGTCGAATGCAGAACCTTAAAGAGCTATTCCTCTGTGCCTGCGAAAGCATTCACCAACCTCTGGATCGTCCTGAACACCATAGATTCAGTGCTACCAGGGTCTAGCAAGTTTCTCAAAATAGCCCATGTTTTTGCTGTGTTTGAGGTATTTCTCATCGAGTCCCAGAACTGCACCCAGCTTTCCGCGGTAAGCTTACGAGCATATTCGTTGGCGTGCTCCAAAACTTTTGCGATTTTGAGACGCAGTTTACCATTGAGGCGCTGGCGCTTCCATCGCTTAATTAGGCTGTGTCTACTTTCCCACATATGTAGGAGATGCCGGTCCACAACCAGGGCTTCCGATCTAAGGGCTATGCATTTCGAAACAGAACCATGCGCATTACACAACTGACTTGCCCATGCTTTGACATCCTCAAGGGTGTTCTGTGGTAGAGTCCTTTCTGTTGCGATCGAATATCGTCGAGAATAAGTACGTTTAGGTGGTTGTTCTATCCAAAATCATTCCTGAATTCATTCCCATTTGTGTTGTTGTGTTAAAACTGATCAGCTGTTCATCAGTCACCACTGAGTGCTTCATTTTATTTAAAGTCAAATAGAGCCTACGCACGGTGCATGCTCCTTCTCGTGTCTTACTAATTCAAGCTTACTGTAGCGCGCTCACAACGAAGAAACGTTTGCAAACGCACTCAGTGCCACGATGTTTCTATAGAGCAAACAAGGTATGTTGTCAAATACTTTTTTTAGTGTCCCATTATCACGAAGAAAGGCAGAGAGGCTGGCATTGCACAATGTTTAGTGCAGGCAAGCATTGAAAGTTGGGCAAACTGGTACGGGAACACCTAAAAAAAACTGCGAAGAAAAAGGGAACACAAAAAAAGAAAGCACGCACAAGTTTGTCGTTCCTTGTTTCACCGCATGTATTCTTGCGGTGTTAATTTTTCTGAACATGATTCGTGTGGCGTGTCGACTCAGCTCCCGGATTAACATTGATACCCGTGCGCTGGTCGATCATGCGACACAGGCCTTGCCGTAGCAGACGACGTGGTTCAACTCTACACTCTTGAAGCGTCTGCGTACGCGTGAGCTGCTGCCGGCGCGCGATTGCAGCGCTAGTCAGACCGCGATGCCAGGTACTCCGATATTTCACCTAAGTATGAAACAGCCTGTAGATTCAGCGCTGATGAGACAAAGTGGCTGTATACTGAGACGAAAACAAGACATGTGCGCGTGAGTTCCCGTTCCTCAGCTGAATGTTGGCAGCAATGCTCCGTTAAAAAACTAGGTGAAGTGTGACCGTGCACATATGTACCTGTGCAGAACTATAAGATATGTGGGGTTTAACGTCCCAAAACCACCAAATGATTATGAGACACCGCAGTGGAGGGCTCCGGAAATTCCGACCACCTGGGGTTGTTTAACGTGCACCTAAATCTGATCACACGGGCCTAAAACATTTCCGCCTCCATTCGAAATGCAGCCGCCGCAGCCGGGATTTGAACCCGCGACCTGCGGGTCAGCAGCCGAGTACCTTAGCCACTAGACCACCGCGGCGAGGTGTGCAGAACTATAAAATTCGGTAATATGTTCTTCTGTTCGTCCGGAAGCGGCAGAAGCAAATGCGATGAAGAATGTATAAGGACAGAGGCAAGTTCACGTCCAGTATCTCTAGCCGAGGCTGATACATTAAAAACTTGCGAGACGTGGTCTCCCACTAACCGCCTTTGTCAGAGCCAGGGCACAGAAACGTAGACTATTTGGTCAGCTTTATCTCTTCTGACCCTTAGGTGCACTGGTCCAAATAAAAATTGTAAACCTCTTCAAAATAGGCTGGATTTAAAACTATTCAATTGTTATTTGTGCCCATTGCTGCTCCAGTGATATCCAGTTTATTAAACATTTATTTCAGAAAACTAATTCTATGGGTCCATTGAAGTTCACCCAAGTGAAAGTTCACTGTGCTAATTGAATAGAGAATGTGGAGCAGAAACCTTAGGCAATCGGACGTGCCTCCAATTGCCACTGGTAAGGTGCATTCCGTTGTAGTTCACAAGAGGGAAATAATATCCCATCAACAGTGCAATCGTAAGAACTGAATCTAACTGAATAATAAATGGAGCCGCTTGAAAATGGTTCTTGTTCTCTTGCAATAGCCATGAACCATAAGTCTGCGAACTTGCTCATAAGCCGACTCATCCTGACTGAGATTGATCTGCTAGCCTCACTTCGAGTGAGTCCAGGTGGGCAATATTTCGGCGAGCATGAGCGATAGTGAATAGAAGTGAGAAAGTTTGAATGCAATAAGCGGAAAATATATTTGTTGGGCGTGTCTAAATAAGCTCCGCTTTCTACTACGGCCTATGTCATAGACTGTGTGTCGATATTTGTTGGCAGTATCTTGACGACTCGAGCTTTCCAACAATCTCTGTATATACCGTTAGTCCAATTCATTTTTTCCTGTGTCTTAAGTGTACGAGCGTCCGCAATAGCTTCAAAACCTCACCTGCAGTCAAGGTTTCCCGACCCCAGATCAGCACTGCGCAGCTCAAAGTAAGGCTCGTTCAGGGCTCGGTCACACTGTGCTCGGGCTAGGCCACCTCCGGACGGTGAAGCCGGAGGAGGGATCGGGTATGACGGAGGGCCCACCGGAGCACCGCCGAGTGCGGGGGCTCCCAGAGGTGGTGCGGCCACACCACCTGGTCAATGGGCGGCAAAGCAAAATAAGTCGAAATCCATTGCAAGAGAGCGCATATGACGTCTTCGATGCAGCCATGTGTACTGCCTGTTGTTTTACGCCATCAACCCTCTACGAAAAGCACTAACAAAAAGTGAATGCAAGCAAAGATCCTTAAATTTACCTATTTGCACTTGCATGTTGTTCACATTTGGTCTAACACCATAATGGCAAATTGCTTCTTCCATCTAAATAAAGAAACTTTAATCACTAAATATGATGGTAAATATGATGGTATGATGGCATCATATTTATTGATATATAAATCAATAAATATGATGGCGTGTTCTCCTGGTATGCCGTGCCCACACTCTTTGTATTGTTATCAAGAGTAAATGCTGCGAAAGGAGCTCTCAATTTCTGAAGTCGCAGTGCTGTAAACGCTGTTTATAAAGTCTGGACTCACCAGTATAGTTGTAGTTTTAATATTTGTTTATTTATTTTGTTTTGATAATTATATTCATAGCACCCCCAGGGTACAAGTACATTGGAAATTGAGCGGGGTACCTATAAAAACACAGACAATAATAAACATAAAATGATAGCATTACACAGCTTATAATTCCAAAAACCTTGTAAGTAAGTGATATATCGTTGATCATCAGATAGGGATGCGAGAAGCATGCCGACCACATCTTCCTTCACCCCTCGTCAGGGCGCATGCTCAGGCCCTCTGGCCAGGGTATAAAAACAGCCTCTTGAATAAACATTCAGTCTTGTTCCTGCCTTGAAGTGCCTTTTCCTCGCACATACGTACAATAATAATGTTACGACAAGGATGGGATTTTGATCGCACTTCGATTCTGACACCAGAGTAATGGGATCTCGACCCCCGGCCTTCAAGGACGCTGTGAGTAGCTGGAGTACGTATCGTGTATGCTTGGAAGCCTACTTTGAGGGTAACGAGATTACCGACACAGCTAAACGCCGTGCCCCACGGGTTTCGTCATTGAGTGACAGTGTCGTCTGGATTTTGCAAGGGCGCCACCCGGGGGTCCCCATTAACTCTTTGACGTATGACGACGTTGTCAAAAGCCTGGAAGACCATTTCAACCCTCAAGCAAAGGAAATAGCCTCAAGCTATACCTTCTTCACGCGAAGGCAAGAAGAACAAGAAAGCATTCGCGACTACATTGCTGAGTTGAGAAGTTGAGAATACTTGCCGTAAATTGTAATTTCGGAACGACACTGGACCGTATGTTGTGGGACCGAATCGTTTGCGGTATTCGGAACGATGAAGTGCGTCGGTGCTTGCTGGGCCGCAAGAAGTTGACTCGAGAAGAAGCCGAAGAATTTGTCTTAGCTTCTGAAAAAGCGACCGAAGACGCTCGTGGCATGCAAGCTCCATACGCACTAACTGCAGGCGGTGGCGTCAACATGGTACAGAAACAGCAACAAGGAAAGAAGTACAGGAGAAACGACCTACCACGAAGTCCTAGTCTCTCATGCGACAGATGCAAAGGGCCGCATACCACGACGTCGGGTCGACATCGCAGTTCTATCTGCCATCAATGTGGCAACAGAGGACATCTTGATAGAGCCTACGAAAGATCCCATGCTCCGATGTCGGGAACGTTCGCCGTCGACGGAACGAAATGCGAACATGAAGAAGACATTTTGTACTCTAGTCGCACACAGTTCGGCCAATAAGCGCTTACTGCAGCCAATTGAGCACTCCTTACTGTGGGAAGGCCGTCGGCTGCGAATGATTGTCGACACGGGATCCCCAGTAGGTGTAATTCCCAAGAGCGTGTACAAGAAACACTGCAAGTGATGGCCGGCTTTGCAGAAAACTCCCATATGCCTTTCATGTTTGCTGGGACCATTACCGGTCTGGGGCAAGGTGGAAATGAGGGTGCAGCTTGGTCCAGTAATGGTAAGCAGTTCTGTGATAGTGGTAGACCAAAGAGGGCCCTTGCTGTGTGGAAGAGACACGACAGAAGAATTTCGCAAAGCTGGCTTCTTCCTTTTGTAGAGAGGCGTCTCGTGTATGGTGAATGTTGTGCACATTGACAGTGAGCTCACCGCACTTCTTGACAAATTTTATGACTGTTTTGAGGGCCTCAGATGCTGTAAGGGACTACCGGTGATACTATACCTCAAGGAAGGCACCCAACCTCGATTTCTGAAGGCTCAGACAGTTTCGTTTCCCATGAGAGCGGAAGTATTCGCCGAAATCGACCAACTGGTGGAAGTGGGAGTTCTGTCCCCAGTCAGCGTGGCTGAATGGGCAACGCCAGTTGTACCGGTGGCAAAGAAAAAAGGAGACATCCGGCTGTGTGGAGACTTTAAGCTGACGGTAATTCCAGCGTCAAGAAAAGAACAGTACCCGCTTCCGACAATCGAAGACATCTTTGCCACGCCAGCGGGGGGTGAGGTGTTTAGCACGCTTGACTTGCGGAACGCATACAACCAACTTCCCCTGGATGATGATGCAAAAAAAGATAGCTGTGCTGGATACGCACAAGGGCCTCTTCTGCTACAATCGCTTGGCTTTTGGTATCGCCTTGGCGCCTGCGCTGTTTCAGTGGCACATAGAAGTGGTACTACAGGGGTTGCCCGGGGTGAAAGTTTACCTGGACGACATTATTGTAGCGGAAAAGGCGCAGAATGCCACGCTACTACGCCAAGTGTTGGAACGGCTGTGGGCGAACGGCCTCACCCTGAACAGAGAGAAGTGTCGTTTTCAGGGGAAAAAAGTGGTACTTCTTGGTCACCGAATCGACGCAAGAGGCCTTCACCCCCTGCAGGACAACTTAGAAGCCGTGCTGGTGGCACCGCCACGGACCTCGGTAAGCCAGCTTAAATCATTCTTAGGACTGGTGACGTATTACTCGAAGTTTATACCAAATTTGTCAACCACTTAGGCTTCATTACACCACCTGTTGTCAAAATCGGTACCCTGGTGTTGGGGGAACGCACAGGTGACAGCATTCCAAGAAACCAAGCACGCCATGAGCAACGCAAACTTTCTTGTGCATTGTGATCCTCAGAAACCCCTGCGGCTTGAGTATGATGCGTCGGCGGAAGGAATAGCCGCAGTTTTGTCTCGACGCATTAACGGGGTGGATCATCCTATCGCTTTCCACTCCAGAACTCTTACGTCGGTAGAACGTAACCATTCACAATTAGAAAAAAAGGCACTAGCACTAATGTTTGGCGTTGTCAAGTTCCGAGATTATTTGTTTGGCAATAAGTTCACTCTGGTGACCGATCACAAGCCTTTGACTGGCTTGTTGAGTCCAGACAAACCCATCCTGCAAAAGGCAGCGGCATGATTTCAACGTTGGGCGCTGCTCTTAGCAGCATATCAATATGATTTGGAATACAGAAAGGGGGAGTTGGATGCGAATGTTGATGCTCTGAGCTGCTTGCCGGTGCCTGTCCGTGATGATGGCAGCGAAAAAGAACTTGCCGATTATGTCCTCCATGCGCAGGCACTGGATGACTTTGTGTTGTCTGCGCAGAATGTGTCTGATCACACCAGCAGAGGCTGCACACTTCAGCAAGTAAAGACTTGGATCCTGAAGGGCTGGCCCAAGCGCCTGGGGGCAGACGAACAACAGTATCAACCATATTTTGCACGGAGGCAGGAATTGACCGTGAGTAAGAGGATACTGTATTGGGGCCACCATGTGGTCTTTCCTAAAGGTGATCAAAATTTTGCTTTGAAAGAGCTGCATGACACGCATGCTGGGATCACAGCAGTGAAGAACCTCGCGCGCTCGATTTTCTGGTTCCCACGGCTAGACAATGATATTGAGATGCTGGCGAAATGGTGTCCCCAGTGCGTGCAGTGCTTTCCCATGCCCCCTGCGCAGGTTCCAGTAAACTTGGCGAAGAACAATGCACGTTGGTACCGCCTACGCATGGATTTTGCTGGTCCCGTGGAAGGACATATGATCTTCGTTCTCGTCGACGCCGAGACTAAGTGGATAGAGGTAGTGACAATGAAGACGGCCAAGGCGGAAACGACAGTGAACGTACTCAGAGGCATTTTCACACGCTTTGGTCCACCATGAACTATTGTGTCGGACAATGGTCTGCAATTCACCAGTGTAGATACAGCACGGTTCTTCCCGAAAAATGGTGTGCGCCACGTAACGACTGGCCCATATTACCCGCAATCTGACGGGTTGGCAGAACGGGTTGTACGCACCATCAAGGAGGGCCTGAAAAAAATAGTGTGGGAATTCTTCAAAGTCGACTTTTCAAATTTTTGTTACGTTACAGGACCACGCCGACCCAAGAAGAGCAGTCGCCCACAGAAAAACTTCTGGGATTACAGCCACGGACCTACCTAAGCAACTTCCTTGCAAAGAAAAAAAGGGGCGAAGGAGGCTACTGTCAGTGGAGTTTCAAGCCCCCCGAAAAAGTATGCACCAGGAATGCAGGTTTGGAGTCGACAATATGGTCAGCCAGGTCAAACGTGGCTTTCAGGAACTGTGACAACAGTCGAAGGCAAACGATTGTTAACTGTCAACACGCCAAGGGAGGTGCAGCGTAGGCGCCTGGATCAAGTATGAGCACGCGCCTCATCGACGTCGGTTTAGAAAGAACCCTTCGAGACACCCGTGACCCTCGAGCACTCATCTCCGGAAGGGCCCTTCTCTTCCGCCAGCGACCAGACTAGCAGCGACGTCCGGCAAGCTGGTCAGTTCGTGCTGAGCGAGCCAGTGATTGGAGGTGGCATCGAGCCAGCAGTTTCAGGGCCAACAGAACCAATCCAACTCAGACGCTCCACCCGTGCCGGCCAGCCCCCGGATAGTTCTAGCTCAGGGGGGAGGAAGAGATATATCGTTGATCATCAGATATATATGCGAGAAGCATGCCAACCACACCCCTCGTCACGGCGCAGGCTCCGGCTTTCTGGCCAGGGTATAAAAGCAGCCTCTTGAATGAACATTCAGTCTTGTTTTTACCATGGAAGTGTCTTTTCCTCGCACCTACGTACGATACTACAGTAAGATTCGCGAATGTCTCGTAGAGTAATTTGTAAACACCACCAAAATTATGTTACAGCTGGATGCGGCAGCAGCTTTGATAGGACATTTTGAAATAATGTGGGGTAAATTACATCATGGAGGCAGATGTGCGGTTCGAATCTTATGCTGTCCCGGGAACAAATAAACGTGATTCAAGCGTTGTTGAGCATTGTGGTGTATTGACTCTATGGTGATCATGAACTCGTGGTAAAAAAATTTGAGCTCGGCGCACGAAAAAAATGAAGGGTGAGGATGCGGTCTCATGTTATATGGAAATGAAAATGCGTGACTACTTTCTAAGGATTGCTTGAGAAGGCAGATTATGAGCAGCTTCAACGTTTGTGACATTGGCATTGCAGTAATAATTATATAGATGCAATAAAGCGAGCAGAAGGATTTTGCACTGCCTCAATGCCCTGCGTTAGTGTAGAGCTATGCAGGTCCCAGAGGTGTGTTCTAGCGAAGAACGGATGCAAGCAGTATAAAGCAATGGTTCTAGTTACATTGGGACAAGAGAGAGATTTCATTTCAGGTTCACTTTAGCTATTACGTAATGAACGCGATATTTCAATGATAGGTTACATCATATGTAAACACCGATGTAGTGACGAGAAGCTGAGGCTTATAGTCAAACATTGTAAAGAGAATAGGCAAGATAGGTACTACAGCGCTTAGGCACGAGCATGATATTGAATTTAGTAGCATTCAGCTACATGTACCACGTACGGCACCACTGTATTACAATTTATAGATAATTTTGGAGTATTGTCATGTCAGAATCGCTGGTTATTTTTACAGCAAAAGTTGTTGTGAGATCACATGAAGCTGCACGTGCGGTGACAAAGTTGTCCGCCGCCACCGTCAAGTGTCAATAACCACTATCGCAATAAGTAAGGAAAAGCTCGCTAAATATTGTGACGACGCGAGATTGACGAGCACACAAAGCGCCTCAAATAAATACGATTTATCGATCGCAGGAAACAGACTGCAACGACTTCTTCGTCCTTTTCCCTCAGCCAAGGACACTCGCGCTGCTTCGTTGTCCTCACCACTGGCACATACGCGCGGCATTATTCCCCCTTTAAAAAACATCGTCCCGATGTTAAACGTTTGAGAAGCAAGGCGAAACCAAAACTGCAGAGTTAGTCACTGAAAGTAAGGCTTCATCCGAAGTACGTGGACAATTTCTGGTGAATGTCTGCGCCGCTTTGAACGCTGCACGCCGTCCGGAACAACCTCGTAGTTGACGTCACTGATGCGTAGCAGAACCTTGTAGGGTTCGAAGTATCTTCGCAACAGCTTTTCGGAGAGCCCATGCTGACGAATAGGTGTCCAGACCCATACTATGTCGTTCACGTTGTATATGACGGGTCTGTGCTGGAGGTTGTAATACTTGGCATCGTTGTCTTGCTGTTTGGTGATTCGACAACCTGGCAAGTTGTCTGGCTTCTTCTGGTAGCTGGGTAAACTCTTCGGTGTCCGTCTCATTGCCATCATTTTCATGAGGGAGCATTGCATCTAACGTTGTCGTAACCTCGCGTCCGTAAAGGAGACTAAAGGGTGTCTTCCGAGTGGCCTCCTGACGAGCCGTGTTGTACGCGAACGTGACGTAGGGCAAAATGATGTCCCAGTTATTGCACTCTACATCTACGTACATGCTGATCATGTCAGCCAGGGTCTTGTTGAGGCGTTCGGTGAGCCCGTTGGTCTGGGGATGATACGCCGTTGTCTCCCTGTGAGCTGTACCACTTAGTCGGAAAATGGTGTCCAAAAGCTCGGCCATGAACGTAGTACCTTTGTCGGTAATGACTATTGCGGGAGCACCGTGTCTTAAGACGATAGCTTCGATGAAAAATTGCGCCGTTTCAGCTGCCGTTGTCCGTGGCAGAGCGTCTGTCTCCGCGTATCGGGTCACGTAATCCGTGGCGACGATTATCCACCTCTTTCCAGTGACAGACTTTGGGAAGGGCCCAGAAAATCCATGCCAATTTGTGCAAACGGTGTCACCGGCACTCGGACAGGCTGCAGTAGGCCAGCTGGTTTAATGGATGGTGGCTTGTGGCGCTGGCAATCTAGACATGCTTGCACGTAAGTTTTGACAACTTCGGCAAGTCGTGGCCAGTAATAGTTCTGCCTTATCCTCGCCAATGTTCTTGCGTAACCCAAGTGACCAGCGGTAGGTTCGTCATGACAGGCTTGCAGTACCTCACGGCGAAGCGAAGAAGGAACGACGAGCAAGTAGCTGCTGCCGGTGGGTGAAAAGTTCCTTTTATAAAGAACGTCATTTCGCAAGCAGTACGACGGCAGCCTTCCCGCAAATAACTTCGGAACGCTATTAGTTCACCCATGTAGGTAATCTATAAGTGGTAGCAGCTCAGCATCGCCACGCTGCTGTTGAGAAAAGGCGGCAGTGTCCACAATTCCGAGAAAGACCGTGTCATAATCGTCGTTGTCCAGGGATGCCGTCTCAACAGGAGACCGAGAAAGACAGCCGGCATCGGTGTGTCGTTTTCCCGACTTGTAGGCAACAGTGAAGTCAAATTATTGGAGCCGAAGAATCCATCGTGCAAGGCGGCCAGATGGATCTTTCAAGTTGACTAACCAAGAGAGAGAGTGGTTATCACTGATAACGGTGAATGGGCGGCCGTACAAATAAGGACGAAACTTCAGGACTGCAAGACATTCTTTTTCTGTCGTAGTGTAATTAGCTTCAGCTCGGGACAGCGTCCTGCTGGCGTAGGCGATCACGTTTTCGTTGTTGTCCTTCGACAGTACGAGCACTGCTCCAAGACCCACATTATTAGCGTCTGTATGAAGTATTGTTGGTGCGTCTTCATCGAAGTGGGCCAGCACGGGGGGAGTTTGCATGCGCTGACGAAGCTCGTGAAATGCCTGCTGTTGGTCTTCGCCCCATCTGAAGGGGGTATCTTCCCGAGTAAGCTGTGTCAATGGCCATGCGATGCGCGAAAAATTAGCAATAAACCAGCGGTAATAGGCACAGAGTCCTAAAAAACGTCGCACTGATTTTTTGTCTGATGGCGTCGGGAAGTTTGCCACGGTGGCAATTTTATCCGGGTCGGGTCGGATCCCTTGGCTGCACATGACGTGACCGAGGAATTGAAGTTCGTGGAAACCGAAGTGACACTTTTCTGGTTTTAGAGTAAGACCGGCCAAGCGTATCGCTTCAAAAACTGCTTCGAGCCTTCGTAAGTGTTCCTCGAAAGTCGCCGAAAAGACAATCACGTCGTCGAGGTACACTAAGCAGGTTCGCCACTTAAGTCCCGACAGAACCGTGTCCATGAGACGCTGGAATATTGCTGGCGCTGAACACAAACCGAAAGGAAGAACCTGAAATTCATAAAGTTCATCGGGCGTAACAAAGGCGGTCTTCTCACAATATCTCTCACCCACTTCAATTTGCCAGTAGCCGCTTTTTAAGTCCATAGACGAAAGTAGCGTGCATTTCGTAGTCTATCCAATGAATCATCCATACGCGGCAGAGGGTAGACGTCCTTCTTTGTGATCTGATTAAGCTTACGGTAGTCGACGCAGAAACGCAAGCTACCGTCCTTCTTTTTGACGAGTACTAAAGATGACGCCCAAGGACTGTTAGATGGCCGAATAACACCATCTTCTAGCATCGTTTTCACCTGTTTTTGAATTGCCTCACGCTCCTTTGGGGCGACTCAATAAGGATTTTGCCGGATGGGTCTGGCGTCGGAATTAGTGATGATGTGGTGTTTCGTCAGTGCCGTTTGACCAACTCTTGATGTGGATGAGAAGCAGCCATGAAACTTGTTGATAAGCGTGAGAAGGCGGTCTCGCTCAATGGGAGATAACATTGGACCAACGTCGACAGGTGTCGGTGTAGTGATAGTAGACGCTGCTGCTTCCTCCACTAAATGACAATCTTCTGTTTGCGAGAGTTCGTCAAAATAGGCAATAGCCGTACCTTTAACTATGTGTCGGCGTTCTCTGCTGAAATTTGTCAATAGTAGTTCAGCGCATCCATCAATAACAGTGATGACAGCCCTGGCAACAGAAATGCCGCTAGTGAATGCGAGCTCCTTGATGTGTTCAGCGATGCCAGTACCGTTTTGTAACTTGTCACAGTGCACGGATACGAGAGAACAGCTTTGTGGCGGCAGTATGACGTCGTCATCGGCAATACGGAAGCGAGGTGGCTGGTGTTCCTCATCTGTAGAAGTCTCCGAGCTTACAGTGAACGTTACGCTTCTGTCACGGATGTCAATCACAGCCCCGTATTCGCGCAAGAAATCCATTCCCAATATGAGCTGTTTGCAGCACTCGTGAAGAATGACGAGGGTGGCGCCAAAGGTGGAACCAGCGATGAAGAGTCGGGCCGTGCACTTTCCAACCGGTGTCATCAACTGACCTCCTGCAGTTCTTATATTGGGTCCCTGCCATGGCATCTTGACCTTCTTTAGTCTGTCGGCTAGCTGCAGGCTTATTATAGAAAAGTGGGAGCCGGTGTCCACAAGAGCCGTCACTTGGTGGCCGTCAATGTGAACGACGAGGTCAGCGCTGATAACGTCGGTTACGTTCGGCAGTTGTTCCATTCGTCGGATTAGTCGTTGCTGTCGTCGTCTTCAGCATCGGTGGCTTCGAGCTGTTATATGTCTGCAATGGGGGCTGTTCGGAAGTTCGATTAATGGCAACCCCACCCCCGAGGTCGCTGCGTCTAGTTTCCCCGTCGCGGACTAGAAGACCTGCCCCTGGTGACGTCGGCAAAACTGCGACGATTAGGCGAAGTGCCCCACGCAGGAGATGGAGAACGTGACCCGGGCCTCATTGGATTCTGCGGCGGTGTGTTCATAGGAATGTCATTGTTCGTGCGTCGATCATCGTACGTAGCGTAATCATGGTAGCGAGGAAATATCGAGTACTGAGCGTCGCGATAACGGCAAACTCTGTAAACGTGCCCAGCTTCGCCACAATGAAAGCATACCGGTCGACGGACAGCGGTACGCCACAAATCGGTTTTCCGACGCTGTTAGGTAAATGGGGCTCACTATTGAACCACGTTGTGGGCTTCACATTTTGGCTAAATGGCATTCGTCTTGTGGGCGAGATTGGTGTGGTTGGGAAAGTCGTCGGTGGTGACAGCGGCTGTGTTTGCAAGGTTAGTGGTGGTCCAGTCATTGGAGTCTTCTGTGCTGATGGCGCGACGACGGGGCGTCGGACTGCATCAGCATAAGTAAAATGTCGTCGCACACCATTATAGCCGGATGAAGAGAGAGCCTAGCGGACCTCATCCCGGACAACATTAGCGACAATAAACAATGCTGGCGTCGGTTCAGTTGCTGGAATTAAACCAAGCTGGCGAAGCTCCTCCCTCAAAATTTTCCGGATGACTTCCCGCAGAGGCCTGTCGTTGTCGCAGAGGCTTGCCGCAGTCGTAACAGGGCTACTCGCTCGAATGTTGACCGGGTTCTGCTGGCGGTACTGTTGCTGTAGGACCCGTTCAATAGCTGTGGCTTCTTTCGTGAACTGAGCTACTGTTGCTGGCGGATTTCTCACAAGCCCAGCAAACAGTTGCTCCTTCACGCCTCGCATTAGATACCGCAGCTTCCTGTCTTCCGGCATCTCGGGATCTGCCCTGCCGAAAAGACGGGTCATGTCCTCGGCGAACATAGCGACGCTCTCATTTGGTTTTTGAATTCGAGCTTCCAAGAGACGTTGCGCATTCTCCTTTCTGTCAAGACTACTAAAGGTGTCGATCAGCTGGTTGCGGAAGTCGTCCCACGTAGCCATGCTTCTTTCCCTGTAGATGTACCACGTCTGGGCGTTTTCTTTCAGGTAGAAGTACACATTCGCGAGCTTGCCTTCTGAAGTAGCCCACTGGTTGTACTTCGCGCAGCGTTCGAACTGGTTCAGCCAGTCTTGTGCATCTTCATAGGTCTCACCATGAAAGCAGTCAGGAATCATGGGATTCTGAAGGGTCATGTGCGATGTAGCTGCAGTGGCCATGGTGGTTGAAGGAGGTAAGCGATTGCTGGCAGTTTCTGGAAAGGGATTGAGCTCGGGAGCTAGGCCTCGCAGACGGCGGCTGGAATGGTGGACTGGTAGGTCGACGGGTGGTAGTGATTCCGGGCTCGAATGTCGGGTCCGCGAAGGGGTGCCAAACATGAAGACGTACCCAGCACTTCCACCAGTGTGACGACGCGAGATTGACGAGCACAGAAAGCGCCTCCAACAAATATGAGTTATCGATCCCAAGAAACAGACTGCAACGAGTTCTTCGTCTTTTGCCCTCGGCCTAGGACACTCGTACTGCTTCGCTGTACTCACCACTGGCACATACGCGCGGCAATATTAACACCAAGCACACAGCGAGATTTGAACCTGGGTTGCCTGCGTGCCTGCCCAGCATTCTACCACAGAGCCACGTCCGGTGCTCGAAGCTCCGTTCCAAACTTGCCTTATGCAGGCTTGATGCGGGGAAAGGAATCGCGTTAGTATGAGTAATGAAGTGTTTTAGAACAGCAAAGGAACAACCAGGCGTCAGACTATGCGAATTACGTAACGAGTGGGTCGTCCAATGCTCCAACCCATTGCAAAAGCTTGTTCTTAATCACCTAATAACCTGTGGCACACATGCACTTCAGGCATACTTTTTCATCGTCGTCAGCCACTGGTTAACGAGTTTGGAGAAAATTTTATGCAGGTGTGTAATCGCCGAAGAATGACGAAGGATAGTATAGTGAATGCCGGCCTACTACAGAAAAAATGATTTTTGGCGTGGTGTGTACACAGCAAGCGCACCTGTGGCAGTTACCCAAAGAGCGTTTAAAAAGACTCTGAAAGGCCTTTTTAAAAAGGCCTTTCCAGATTTCGCTGTGACTGTTCTGCGCGCTCCGCGCAGGCCCTGACCGCTGGCCGCCGGGCCGCCAGATAGGGTCCACGCCTAAAGAGCAAGCTCATAAGATATGTTAAGCCACAAACTTGGTTTCACTACTCGAAAAACGGCAAATCGCTGTTCTCAAGTAGATTAGTGCTAATATCCGCGCTTGTATCTTTCTCCTCCTCATCCTTGCTGGTTTCTCTTTACCACACTATGTAAACCAGCATAATTTAGTTACCGCATATCCTGACGCTGGCACTATCTTGACACATCCCATCATACCGGGTCCGACCGGATAATCGCCTATGACCAAGAGCAAAGGCCATTAAATATACATGACCTCATGTTTAGTAGCCGAGAATCCGTTCAAGGTCGTGCGAGAGGGTGAAGGTGACACACGTGTACGCTAGTGTGTATCTGGTGCCGTGCATGCTTAGTGTAAGTGAATGGTCGAAAGCTCGTGTGTTCCCTCTGTCTTCCTTTACGCCTCTCCTCCACAATCACAGAAAAAAAACAAAGTATAGTGTACGACCTCCCACTCTTTACTCCATCATCTTTCTTCAACCCTGAGGTGAGAAAGATCCTAATTCACTGTGCGGCTTTGCTAGAGCTTTAGTCAGGAAACTAGCCTACGGCATGAAACGTTCTGGATGTCTCGTATAAGCTGTGCCATATGTACTTGACGTTGTCTTGCATAACTTATAGAAGACGTTCTAGTATTTGTCTACCTGAAAGGCCTCTAGAGGGTGGGTAGAATGTCGGATCTCCGGATGGTGCAAACATGGCTGTCCCCAGTGGATGCCCGCCTGCAGACGTCGGGCCTCCCACTCCAAGTGCTGGGTGGTGTGGGTATTGGGGCGGGGAGGAGCCCCTGTCATAGAGTGAACCACCGCTGCTGTCGTCTCCACAGGCCACCTGGCGAACGCGGAGCATGAATCCTCGGTTTTCCACTGCTTCATTGGAGTGGAACCTGAATGCGGTTTGAAAGTCTCGCAGTGGCACTTGCTCTGCGAAGGAATAAAAAAAATAGTTTACGAGCCCGTCCTATCAAATTCAACTTTTCGTAGGCAGGCAGGTCTACAGCCGCCATGTCATTTTTTAATAACTATAAGATGTGCAGAATCTACACCTTTTTGTTCAAATTGATGACGTTTAAAGATGTATAGGTGCAGGGAGATGTTGGGCTAACACTTACTTAGGTGACCCTTGACTGCAGACTTTAGGGTGCATGGTGAGCTGTATGAGATTGTTTGGTGCTGCTCCATTCGCGCAACAGAGTTTTGTAAGCAAGCGTTGGTGGTCCGAATGAAGAGACACGCGGAAATAATAACATTTGGCAGAACTTATATAGGTCGCACTTGCGCACAGCGGAGTTGTAACGTGATTTAGAATGAGAGTTACCTTGTAAGACATCGTGTGGTGTGAGAGAGATCATGAAATAGGCTGTGCCGATGCCGCCAGCTTTTTGACAACTCTTCGTGAAGGTGGCAACAGAGCCCTTGTATCATTGACGAAGACGATTGTACTTACGTAGACGCTGGAGCCAATGACATTTTTTTTTGTTCAATCCTTCATCTTCTCCTAAACTTTTCTCTTTTCAGGACCGCACAGGGTTGGGTCGTGCTGATCATTTTTTACCCTACTTATTCTCTTTACGTTTTCTATTTGTTAACAATACTGTTGTATTTTCGTTGGATGGGCCAATATGTAAGTTTTGTTTGCTCTACCTGTATTTATAGATGATGTTTTAGGATCGTGATAGCACTTGTTGCTGAATCAGAGTTGTACATTAATGAGGTAGATTTGTTAGGCCCAACCTAATCAAGGCAGAACACACTGAAATCAAGTAATACATAGCGCACATCAGTTGCAGGTTTTAGCTGTTAAGTAGTTGTGACGTAAATGTAAAGTGGCTAAAGTGGACAAAAAAAGCAGCTTGTTCTCGAAAGGGACGGAACACTCGCAGCCTTGACGGTGAGTGTGTAACCCTCACTTTAGGCACATTGCACAATAAAAGACTTGACGTTTGATCCGAAGTTTCAAGTTACGACACTTACGCATGGCAAGAAGTTCTTTTGTGTGTGCCCTTTAGTTATTTCCATTCTTATTATATTTAATACATTTCAGTTGAAAAAAGGCAGATCCCACGCACAGTGGGAATCGTTGATATGCAAAGCGCGAATGAGGAAGGTTGATATGACACTTTAAAATCAACACAACGTTACGATGCGAACGTAAATTATGCCGTACATGACTTAAATGTCATGATTTTCATGCTTGCGCTTGGGGTATGTGTTCATCGTTCATTCTAAAATGAGCACAACGTTACGAGGTGAACGTAAATTATGCCGTACATGACTTCAATGTCATTATTATCAAGTTTGCGCCTGGAGTTTATGTTCGTCATCTATTAACGTCACATAATGCCACATTCGGTATCTGTGAAGCTAGCGAAATGGCCGCGAGCGCGTTATGAGCGTAGCATTAGTTATTAATATTGATATGCGGAGTTAAACGTCCTAAAACCACAATATGATTATGAGAGACGCCGTAGAGAAGGGATTCAGAAAATTCGACCACCTGTGGTTTTTTAATGTGCGCCCAAATCTGAGCACACGGGCCTACAGCATTTTTGCCTCCATCAAAAATTCAGCCTCCGCAGCCGGGATTCGATACAGTGACCTGCAGATCAGCAGCCAAGTACCTTAGCCCCTACGCCACTGTGGCGGGGTATATAAAAGTTATTAGGTTTGGACGTGTCATTTGCCTTCGCCGTCCAATCACGTCACGTAATACCGAACTTGGTATATGCGAGGCTAGCGAAACGGCCGCAAGCGCATCAAGAGCGTAGCATGTAATCACGTTCTTACGTGACACGCATTACATAATTATCATGTTTCCACTAGTTATGTGCTTTCATCATCCATTCACGTCACGTAATACCAAGTTTGGTATATGTGAAGCTAGGAAAACGGCAGCGAGCGCACTATGAGCGTAGCACGTAGGCATGGCTTTTGACAATCATGACACGCATGTCATGATTGTCAGGTTTGCACCAGTCATATATTTGGTATATGTGATGCTAGCGAAATTACTGTGAGCGCATCATGAGTGTAGTCATGACTTACATGACATGCATATCACAATTCACACGTTAAGGCCTATCACGTATGTTCGCTATGCAGTCATATCACGCCATACCAGTTTCGCAATATGTCATGTGAACGAAACCACCACAAGAGCAGCAAGACCATGACATATAAATCATGACATTCATGTCATGATTTTCATGTTATGACTAGTCACGCACGCCCGTCATACAATCGTGTTGTGACATACCAATTTAGGTAAATATCGCGATTAGGGAAACAGCCTGGAGAGCTAAATGTCTTAGGCGGACAGATGGATGGACGGACTGACTGACTGACTGACTGACGGACGGACGGACGGACGGACGGACGGACGGACGGACAGACAGACAGACAGACAGACAGACAGACAGACAGACAGATAAATAGATAGATAGATAGATAGATAGATAGATAGATAGATAGATAGATGTAGTAAAAGTGGCCGAATTTCGCTAAGAAATGCTTCGCATTTGAAACATAAGATTAGTGAATCAGTTGTCAGTACAGGTGATGAATAAGGCAACATTAATAAATGGCTTAGGACTCTTACAGTGTTGTGACATCTTTCTCCGCAATGTATTTAGTAACTCCTATTAAATTTGGATCAGCAGTATCAAACATAAATAATGGCCTCTGGGCACTGGGTTTCCTTCCTGAGTGAAATTGAAATTGATCAGGCTTCAAAAGTAGGCAATACGACATATCGTAGATGTTCCATACAACGATCGTGCATCAACCTTATTCACAACTTTAAGGTGCTTCAACTAGAACAACTGTACGAGTTCAATCTGTTTGCTCAATACCTGCATGGCTCGAAGAGTAAAAGCATATTTCTCACACTATGTCAGCTGAGAGGGTCATCAGCAACACCTTAAAACATTAAAAAAAAAGACACCCGGTACATACCATTTTCGCAAACGAATTAGGTCCTTAAAAGTCTTGAGCATATCATGCCAAATTTTTTGAATTGCCTGAACAACATGTGTATTTCAGCTAATGCGTTGACATACAAGCAGTTGAAGGAATACTTAATTAGCAACTCCAGACAGCATCTATGGATGCGATCAATTAATCTCGATGTTATCACCTCTCTGTTTATGAAGTATCAGTTTCAATTGCACATTTCATGTACGGTTTGATTAGAAGTGCATCTTGCTTTTTTAAATGTGCACGCACAAACATGACCTCTTTATGCAATTATGTTTTCGTTATGCGTTCAATTTCTATGCAGTATTGTTTTTGTTTTTTGTTACATATCTTTGAGGTCACTTCTATTCTTTCTCATTTTCTTCCCCATATGAATATTTTTCAGTGTTTGCTGATTTTTATATTCAATCTACAGTTACAGTTTGCTGCTAAACTTAATTATGTTTTGCTTGCTTGCATGTGGCTTGCTTGTACTTTGTATGTTAGTTTGCTTGTATTTCTTTATTTCTACATGACCACGTGACTGAGGTCAAACTGTTCGGTGTCAGGAATCTCGTCAAGCTGCTTTTTAACAGTTTTAACTCCTGTACCTGAATCTTTTACACTTCTTATTTTGATTTGCATTACGTTCTACGTTTTACAATTGCCATTGTTCGAAAACAATTAATCATTGTAACTGTAACGATGTACTTTAGCACGAATATTGAAAAAGATTGCTGAATAAACTGAAACTGAGCTAAAGCTATCCACAAAGAAATCTTCATGCTGCTGCATAATGCGAATTGCTTAATTGTGCTTGCTCCATCACATCTCCGTAACTTCTAATTTAGAGCAAAAGACGCACACCGGGAGCAGCACTCATACATTTCACTCTAGAGCATTTGGAAAAAAATACTACAGAGCTTATCATCATATTTATACTGACGGCTCTGTTACGTCTACATCATCTACCATTGGTGGCTGGATTACATCTGTCAATGTCACCATCTCTGCCACTCTCAGTCACTGTACCTCATCTACAGCCACTGAACAGGCTGCACTGCGGGCTGCCAATAATTACATCGTGGACTAGACAGCCAAATCCTGGGTCATCTTCACTGACTCAAGAGCAGCGCTGCAGTCACTAAAATCTCTATGCACACAGGACCAACTCGTCACGGACATCAAACGCCTATGCAAGAAAGCCTGTGACCTCCATCTCCGCCTTGTTCTGCAGTGGATACCTGCCCACTGCGGAATACAAGGCAATGTCCGTGATGATGACGCCGCCAAAGCTGGACATGACACTTCAGCAGAAATCGTCGAGATACCTTTCTCGAGGCAAGACGCAGCAACGCCAGTGTCGGCACAAGCCTGGCGCCTCCAGCGATCCTTCTGGACAGACCTTAACCAACAGTATAGACCATTTACAAGATGGATCCATTGTGTCACTTTAGATAACCGCGAAATCTCAACAGGCAAGATGAAACATACTTACACCACATCCGATTAAACGTGGCATATACGAATTATTTCAGGAACGAAATTGGATATCCCGACTCAGCATTTTGTGCACAATGTAACGTCACTGAAGACATCAATCATATCCTCGGTGAGTGGACGATATACGCATCAGAGAGACAGTCTCTGAAGATGACTTAAAAATGCAGCAGGACACAAACTTGGAGTTTCAAAATATTCTAGGCCCATGGTAGAACAGCTCCAGTGCGTTAAACTTCACAAAAGCGCTACAGACGTTCTTACGGGCCACAGGCTTGAATGAAACGTTGTAAACAGTGCAGTGCGTGTGAGTGACTGTATGTGTTATGAGACTGTTATGCGTGTATGTAACTGTATGTGTTGTGTGTTTAACATTGTATATATCATTGTCATCCCCCGGAACCTGGAGTAGCCTGTCAGGGGAAAACCAGGCAATCCTCTCCAGCTCCCCAGTAAAATAACTCTCTCTTTCTCTCTCAAGTGTAGGGCAGCAACAAGGACTATTCCACTTCGTGTTAACCTCTGTGCCTTGTACCGCATCATTTCTCTATGAAGAAAGTGAAGTGAATGGGAAGAATAACGAAAATACAGAAAAAGCTGCCCAAATTTAACGTATTTATTGGTCACAGGCAACATTCGTTAAATCTGAGAGAAGTATAGAGAGTTTGATACCTTTTCAAAGGGCCTTTATACTGAGCTTTCGACCAATACTATTATCGGACGTTTTTTTTTAATGTAACGAGCAACGTAACAAACAGCACTGATATATCCCCCCCCCCTACCGCTTGTCTATACATTAGCCTCATCCCATGCTTGCGCATGCAAAGATGCATAAAGGCTGGGAACTTCTGCTATACTTGACAAGGGTGGCCATGCGAATGAAGCTATCACGTAAACTGGACTCACTGGTTTTTCCGGCAGGCACTGTTCCGCATATCTTGTGGCCGGCCAACTCCAAGTAGTCGTTGTGGCAGCCGGGGGTGTACTCCAGGTCGAAGGCATGAAAGGTGACAAGCAGCGCACAGACGGCATCGCTGTGTCGCCGAATGAAGTACCGGCAGTCGAGGCCCGGCCGGTAGGGACCAGGGTAGCCGGGGCTCTCCAGCTCGAACTCTTCGAGAGCGTACAGTCGGTCGCAGCTGGGTGGCTGGTGCTGCCGTTTCGTCGCTACGTCTAGAGAATCAGCCTGATGTGGATAAGGCTTCGGGTGATAGAGCTCCGGCGGTCTACCACCCAGGGACGAAGGCCGGGCTGTGGAAGCATACAGAGTTGCTATCGCGTTTTTGTGGCAAGCATATCTTATAGGTTTTCATAATGCTGTGTGAGTGACGCAAAGGAGCGTAACTGGTTTGCAAGGAGTCAACCAATTTTGACAAGCACCGTTCTCGTTCTCTGCCAGATAGCACGCGTGGTTCTCTTTATCTCCGAAAGTCAATATGTTGGAAATACTCGGGTCAACATATCTCAGTGTGGTAGCCGGGAACTGTCAGCATACTTACAGTAAGTATATAGATACGCGGAGATGTCTTCTACTTTACCGAACTTTGCTTCGTCACAAAACATTAGTAGTAATGACACTGAGAGTAGGAGTGGGAGACGAGAAGCCGGATTTTCAAGTCCATTCCACATGGCATTTTCCTCATAAGCTCCCTTCCTCAGCGCAAACAGCCTGCTGTAGCGGAGATGGCCAAGGCAGACTTCCAGCAGTTTCATTCTATCGTGCGTGCGAATGCAGGCTTCACTTTCTAATGGAAGACCAATTACCACAGGTAGAAAACTGCAATCCATAAAGAGACACTGACAACAATTCTCAAAGCAAAGTTTACTCCGCCACGTAAATATCTTGGTAACTGAGAACGCTCAGTAACCTGCAATTGTAAAGCTGAGTACATGTTCATTAGCTATTGTGATAATACAACGTACTTTCTCATGGTACAAGTAGTGACCTCTGTAGGAATCAGAACGACCTCTTCAAAAAGTCGTTTATTTATTTTTTGGAGGTGCGCTCACGCTTACCAATTCATTTTCTCGGCTTTTGACCTTCCAGTTGACGCAATAAAAGAACCATTTTTTTGTGTCTGTACCCTCTTTAAAGCGGTCTTGCCTGTCTTACCATCACTCCTCCGTAGTCCTCTGACACCATTGCAATATGCAAAACGCGAACCATCGAGTATAAGAAATGAACCTTTTAGAGACCGGAGATCTCTATAGGCAGTTCACCTGCTGGGGGGAAACGCATCTTGAAAAGCTGCGAAGTAAAAGTTGGCCTCTCTTTGTCCATATTTATCGCATTCTCAATAAAGCCTTTTCGAAGGCATCTGTAGATTGAATGTCTTGGCACAGTTTAATAAATGCTATTTATTGGCGCTTTGCTTAACAGAAGCCGTGGGATCAGTTACATACATAAACGCATTTTGTAGTGCACAAGTGCGGTCATGAAAAATGCATGATCAATAAAAAAAAGCACAGAATAATGTATACGACGAAAGGAAGAAAGCTGCAGAACAAACGCATACAAACTACTCCACCATTCTAGAAAAAAATGCCAGTTTTGCCAAAAGCGCAAAACAATGAATGCGATAGCAACATATTCGAAGGTTTTACGAAGCAAGGCTAGTATCCGATCTCACATAACTCTAAAAACGCCGATGTAAAGGCGAGTTTACATCAGAACGACACGACACTGACACGACCCCGCAAAGACACGCAACAGACGCAAACCATCGGCCGACGAGTCACCCGTGGACGTCATCTAGGCCACCGGCGATGACGATGCCTCAAAAAACAGCATGTCGTCATAGTGTCACATAATGACAGACCGAAAACACCAGCAAAGCGCATCGCAGACCTGTCGTCGGCGTGTCATCGGGAGATGTGCGGCTGAGCGAAAATTTGCCCATGTCTTTGCTTCAAACAACCACCAAGAGGGAAATTTGGGGGAGATGATGAGGCCCCCTCCAAAGCTTCCACGGCGTTTGAATAGGCATCTTTCACACTCCGATCGCTTCCTGTTTTGTATCCCCAACCCCGTTTCTTGACGTCATGGGTTATGGTGGGGGCTGCCCTGCATATCCGCAGAGGGACAATAGCAGAGCAGAGAGCATGGCTGAAAATGAGGTGCAGGTGAGTAAGTTAAGTCGGTGTCACTGGGTGTGCCTCCAGTGTGACTACAAAATCTGCCAACAAAAGGCTTTAAGCACGACAAGGCACGGACGGAGTTTTCCAGGGACCGTCGGCTGTCTGTGTCGTTGTAGTGTAAATATCATGACGACAATACAAAAGACATTCCCAAAGACTGCCGGGAGACCAAGATTGGTGTCGTGTCTCTCCAGCGTAAACGCGCCTTAAGAGAACACGGCCGCTCCAGGTACACTTTTGGCACCGTTTTTGCTTGTTTAGAACGCAGCCCGTAGAGGCTCCCGCCTGCTGTGGAGGCACAAGTTGCGCGCTGATTGTTGCCGCGGTAGCACGGCAACCACTACCGCGGCAACCATAATGGCTCCCGCGCCTTGTTCGCCGCTCCGCAGAAAGAGGAGGCTAGCGCATCATTACTGGTATATATATATATATATATATATATATATATATATATATATATATATATATATATATATATATATATAACGGAAACAAGTGTATACTTAAGGGCTCGTTTCTCGTGTTTTACACAATATTAATAAGATCTAACAGACAATAATGCCAAGGAAATTATAGGAGAAGTTATTAGGCAAATTGTAATGTAAATGAGAAAAAAGAAAAGTGGGTGAAAAGATAACTTGTCGTGGGCAGGATTCGAACCTGCGACCTTCGAATAACGAGTTCGATGCTCTAACCACTGAGCTACCAAAGCGGCCTTCACTCCATCCACCTTTTTTTGGGTTTATATGTGAATTTAGAAGTAGGAGTGTCAGTCAGCGCCATCTATACGCCAAGCGACGCGTGTGAAACACTTTTTTATGCGCATGTTAGGCGTCCCGTAGCACGGGAACTTATTACGAGCAGGCAGCTGATTAATAGTCCCTCGTATACAACCTAATGACACCAAGTCTGCCAGTACGAGACCCTCGTTTAATGAAATAAGGGAAAGAAGTGTATACCCAAGGGCTCGTTTTTCCGTGTTTTAACACAATATTAATGAGATCTAACAGACAGTAATGCCAAGGAATGTACAGGGGAAGTTATTAGAACCAAGGGAATCTAAATAAGAAGAAAGAAAAGTGGATGAAAAAATGACCAGCCGTGAGCAGGAATCGAACCTACGACCTTCGATTAACGCGTTCGATGCTCTAACCACTGAGCTATCACAGCGGCCTTCCCTCCATCCACTTTTTTGGGTTTATATGTGAATTTAGAAGTAGGAGTGACAGTCAGCGCCAACTATAAGCCAAACGACGAGTGTGAAAAACACTCTTATGCGCATGTTTGGCGTCATGTAGCACGTGAACTTATTATGAGCGGGCAGCTGATTAATTGTCCCTCTTATACGACCTAAACACACCAAGTCTGCCAGTACGAGACCCTCGTTCAATGAAATAAGGAAAATAAGTGTATACCTAAGGGCTCGTTTTTCCGTGTTTTAACAGAATAATAATGAGATCTAACAGACAGTAATGCCAAGGAATGTACAGGGAAAGTTATTAGAACCAAGGGAATGTAAATAAGAAGAAAGAAAAGTGGATGAAAAAATAACCAGCCGTGAGCAGAAATCGAACCTACGACCTTCGAATAACGCGTTCGATGCTCTAACCACTGAGCTATCACAGCGGACTTCCCTCCATCCACTTTTTTGGGTTTATATGTGAATTTAGAAGTAGAAGTGACAGTCAGCGCCATATACAAAAGCCTGTTTGTCCACAATATATGAATTGAATAACGTTAATGTCACTAGTGTACTTTCACAAAACTGTTATGTAGGGCATCAACACTACTACCACGAAAGATTTCTTACGGCAACAGATGTCGTTTACACTTTTGCTAATGAAAAGGGGCGAACAATGGCTGTGGCAGACCGATATTCTTAGACAAAATATACTGCAATGTAATGGTCCAAGTGCGCATTCTAGCTGGTGTTGGTGCGATATCTTGTTAGAGTCTTTTTAAGCGTTTTATGAATCAAGCATTTTTGTTCATCAATAGAACATATGCTTGAATATTATGTGGTTACGGTTCTCCGAAATTGCACATTAGATAATCAATACTTAAAGTTCATTCGCTATATTAGTCCTGATCGAAAGCGAGGCAGGGCAACATCAGGTCGTGTGAACCATGGCGGGCCTACTCTGAGTGCAACTGTTGCGTTTGACAATGACAATGACTTTCTTTTCGCATCAATTGAGTCAATGATACGAAGGAGTGGGCAGAAAAAGCTGTCTGAACGACAGCTTGACGAGGCCACTGGCTCCCTCATTGGCACTTAACAGCAGCGATGCAGTAATAATAAACCAACATAATTCAGCAATATATAACACAAGACATACAAAGAAAAATAACAATAATGTCTAACTTTACAAAATTGCAATCCTTTGCAGAGACAAAAAAGAAGAAAAAACCGCAATATAAACAAAAACATATACGTTTGCAAGATTTAGAAGTGATGGGCATCAGAAGAATGTTTTTCAAGAACATCTGTCTTGAGTTCAAAATAACCGTGTACGTATTTAAAAGAGATGTTCCCTAAACGTAGCCCTTCGCAAATGAATCTCTTTAATAAATTTAATAAGTTATCTCCAAGTGTTTGTTTTCCTTATGTTGTTCGCACTGTAGGTCTTTTTTAGTATTTTCTCCTACGTGTTGTATATACAGGGGTGTTTTTTTTGTAACCGGAAAAGGCGCTTAAGAAAATCTGATCTGGTTTTTAAAATTTGTTTATACGTTTTACACAAATGGTAATCATGTAGTATTGTAGCTGGTAGTATCCTATATTTAAAGAAATACTCGCGTGTGTGGAAATGACTTGGGGCATTTTCAATTGTGCATAAGAACTTTTTTGTAGCACGTGTATTCTGTGTAGATTTCTTTGAGTATTGGTGCCCCAAACTAAGTGACAGTAATTAACTCTCGACTGAAACAAACTGTTGAAAATTATCATCATAAGATTCTGTGGCAGTATATGGCGATTGCGGTAAACAATACCAATGAATCACTTGAGAGAGTTTTGATACTAGGCTATCGACATGTGCATCCCAGCATAATGCTTCCTGAAAGACGACACCTAAAGCTTTAAAACTTTATACAATTACCATGGGCGAGGAGTTAAGCGTTATATTTTCATTAACCATAACCTTTTTTTACTTCGAAATAACATAGCTTTTGTTTCATTTGTACTAATTTAGAAACTGTTTTGGTGTGTCCATTCGTCTAACTATTGTAAGGTTAAGTTGGCTTTATCTATTAATTCATGAACCGAATTCCCTATTTTAAAAGGTGCTAGTATCATCAGCGTAAATTATATATTTTGCCTGAAAGTTTATGTTATTATTACCATTAGAGATTAAAAAGAAATGTGCTTAACATACTGCCTTGTGGCACGCCTGAATACACAACGAGGGGAATATAGAGATCCTGGTTTATGTCGACTCACTGAATACGATGTTGTAGATAAGATTTTATGACGTGTGCCGCTTTGTCACGGTAGCCATACCGTAACAGTTTCTCTAATAAAATGATATGATTTATAAGAACGAATGCTTTAGTAATGTCAACAAAATTCCTATAACTAATTTACTTTTGTTAAGAGCTGTTAATATTAAGTCTTTTTGAGCCAATAACGCAAGTTCAGTGATATGACGGTAGCGGAAACCAAATTAGAACGGTGTTATAAAGGTATGTTTTCCTTCAAATTCAGCAAGTCGATTAAAATTTATTTTTCAAGTAATTTTGAAAATACCGAAGCACTAGATATAGGTCAATAGTTACCCATGCCATTTTTGTTACCTTTTCTAAATAACCCCGTCACACATGCAGCTTGCATTTTGCGGGTAAAGACAGCCTGGTGCAGACAAAGGTTAAAGATGAAAAAAAGAGGAGGGGCTAGTAGATCAATTACATACATCATAGGTTTAATTTGGAAGCCATCAATGTTTTTTACTTTGCTGGTATTTATGTGATAAGTTATATAAAATACTTGAAGCTCATTGACAGGGTTAAAAAAGTTGAATGAATAAAGCTATAGCGCTTAAATCATCTGCGTTAGTACACGACTTATGGCACTTAAATATCTCCACATTCATGAATGTTTGCATAGTATTGTAGTGACAAGTACTGCTGCGATTTCACGTGAATAAACGATTCAAGCAACTTGCAAGGATGAAGAACAATAATAACATTGATTAAACAACGTGTAGCATTCGCAACTCACCGTCACCTACTTCCCTCATCGGACAGGACAGTTGTTTGTAGAAGCCCAGGAATCCTTTTCCGGCATCATGATCATTCGATATGAAATGCATCGTCACGCTACGCCGGGGCCCCTTGAAGTCCAGGATGCCTGGGTTCGACGAACGAAGGAGGTCCAATTTCGAGATTAAGGGCGACACAGCATTTGACATCGACTATTACGAGGACGTATGAAGCCAATATAACCATATTGAAGAGCGAAACGTGGCTGCAGGAGTTGTGTTTTAATTCTTTTGTTGCCTATTTCACACTGAGCACCATTCGAACGTATTGTTATCCTTGCGACACGTGGTAGGATTTCGTACTACGCCACTCATTACTCACTTTGCAAAACTTGTCTTTAAATATTGTGTGGTTAGCCGGGTGCATAGAACTTCCCTCCATATGATGTCATTATAACTGGCATAACTTACTCCTTCGGTATCATACGGTCAACCAGTCTTAGAGCGTAGTGATGTTATCTATTATGCGATGACATAGAGTATGGTATTCCGGTGTGTGTGTATGTGCTTTGATGGTAACAAAAAAACACCTTTTCATCATAGCCCATGGCGAACACTCTAATCCAGTTGAATGACGCGTTGAGTATAAGAATCAATTTTCGCACCCCAGCGCTCAAATGGTTAGGATCGCTGCATTCGTAGGCTAAACAATAGGCTCTAGGTGAGTGCTCGTGACTTCGCTTCAGTGGTACAAAAGGTGATTCGCCACAACTCTACGCGGCTATGCTTTCAAGGCAGAACCACTTTTCTCACAAGTTTTCAAAAGGGTTTAGGTAAAGCTCTCAATATATAAGCTGCGCGTATGGCAATATTAAAGCGCTTTGACTACAGTGCAATGTGCTCAAAGCATGCAGTTTTCTCGTATGCTATCTGTAGTTTTCGAAATGGGAGGGGCAAGTGTATTACGTGTAGTTGATACTCGCCGTACGCTGAAGATATTGTGGACAACGCTGATGGTGTGATCTTAATTGGTACCATTTCTGATATCGAACGCGTTTGTTTTTAAATAGTAAGTGTTCAAGAGCACTGGGTCTAGATGTCACATGTATGGCTGGACACCAGGGGCCGAATTCACAGAGCTGCTTTTTCGTAAGGGCGTTTGCCGACCGTTGCCTACTTCAACTAAAGTCATACATCGGTCTATTTGTTCGGTAAGGCGACTTTCTAAATTATATCTTTCACATCATGAGTGGCTGAAGTACCATCTTACAAAATTTTTAGCCTAAAGCGTTTTTTTAAATACAGGTTTAGATACTGATATGGAACTCTTCATGCGGCTAACATATGCAGCGGAATGCCATTTTCGCTGATGGTCGAGTTAATTTCAAGGTCATAAATGTGTACCTTTTGCATACAAGTACTGCTTCATCTTTTGCATGAATGTGTTTCACACTTTGAGGGGACGTACAGCGAATGCTGGCTGGCAAGAAAAAACAAAGAAACGCACAAAGAATGATCGCGTATCGGTTTCACGCAGGCGCACATCCACCTGCAGCCATCCTATTAGCGCGACAGTAGAAGTTTGTTTCGCGCCACTGGTGTGCTTTTCTGACTACACGAAAAATATGCCGAGATGTGGTGTGACATCAGGCGTTTAGCAGACAGTGAACGGAACTGTGAGAATCTCGCGAGACAATGAACCTATACAGACGCTCCTAGGAAAGTGAACTGAAAGGACACGAGTTTATTATCTCCGTATCTGTGTGCCCTTTTAACCTGTCTGGAATTCGGTTCGTGGGCTTTTTAATCTTCAACGCTGTCGGCTTGTCTTCAATCACTCACGAAGTTGCTCTACAAAAAGCATAGCCAAATTAGAAGCGTCATTTCAAAACGGTGCAATGTGGATTGGTGTATTTGACGAGCACAAGGAATTAAACATTTCATATGGCGGAGACCACTCACGTATCTGGCCCTCCAGCTGCCGGTTGCAGTAACGGACGCCATTGATCTCCATGAAGTCAGCACCACACTGGCCATCAGGTCGGTTGTTTGAGTGCAGGTTGAACTGGATGAATGACAACTCCACCCTGTGTGCGGGAACGACGACAGCGGTTGCGCATGTCTGCTGTACTTTCCAGTATAATCTTCTAGTCTGCTTTGCTTTTTGCGGTTCTAACAAACTTATACGTGGACTGGCAGTTGGTGTACCCGTTTTTCTTTATCTAAAGCCCAGATAAAACTCAATTTCTTACCTTGAATCTAGCTTTCACCACTCATCCAGCCCCATTTCATTGCTGACTATGAACGGGACTTCACGGCGTTTCCAACTCAGTCGCCCTCATGCAGACCACCAGTTTCTTTACTATTATTAGAATAAGTATGCATATTTCACTCATTGGGATGCATTACTTCCTTTCATGAAGTGGTGGCCAGCATATGGTAGATATACAGACAATCACTGGCTTTTTTATTATTAAAAGAAGCGCGAGTCTGCTTTCAAGGTCAATGTGAAAGGGTGGCAAACCAACAGTCAGAGAAGGGTTGATCACATAGAGTGACAACACTGTACTATGATATGCTTAACTCACATATAGTCGTTTGGTATAACGCCAATATGAACATATTGAACCCGATGACGTCAACAAATGCAATTTACACGACAGGGCGAGTTTTTTTCTAATCAGATTTCAGGATTGTTTGCAATTGTTTAGGCTCTCCTGGTGGTATATATGCGATAGTGAAGCTCGGAGCAGCATTTTTTATGGATGTACTGTCCTTTGATAAATTGCCGCTGAGCCATGTCGGCTACTGACACAATGGGTCATGCATGCCTTGATGGTATAACTGCCATTCAATGGTATAACTTCACTGGGCACAGTTCTTTCTACTTCTTTTTTTGTGCTAGAGATAGGGTCCGCATCACTTACCCTCCTTTGTTCGTGAGACGATACAGCAATAGGTAACACCTCACGACTAGCTATCAATCATCAAAACATTTTGACGACGGTTATGAGAAAACACGGACTCACCTGCATCTGTCGGGAGCCGCCGCAATCACGCGGTAAGTGCAGGACATCTGGTTTGGATAAGGGCCCGGAAATCCTTGACTGTAAAATACGCCGCTCTGGTCACAAAACTCGTACATGCATGGTAATCCCAGGGCCGGAGCTTTCTCTGCACAAAAAGAACGGTTCATTCAAGCAGATGAAATGCGGCCATAATTGAAGTGGTACACATTCACAGCATATATTCGTCTTGTAGGGGCCCTGCAACACTTTTTGAGCATGGTCAGAAAACAATGGCGATTGGTCGTAAAGGCTCCCGAGATTTGATTGATATGTGGGATTTAACGTCCCAAAACCACCATATGATTATGAGAGACGCCGTAGTGGAGGGCTCCAGAAATTTAGACCACCCGGGGTTCTTTAACGTGCACCGAAATCTGAGCACACGGGCCTACAACATTTTCGCCTGCATCGTAAATGTAGCCGCCGCAGCCGGGATTCGATCCCGCGACCTGCGGGTCTGCAGTCGAGCACCTTAGCCACTAGACCACCACGGGGGGGCAAGGCTCCCGAAAACACGCGAGGCAAGTAATATAGCGCAGTACGCAGCTTCGAGTTCAAAATAAATTATCAAAGTTAACAAAAAATTGCGTTCTACTCTCTTGACAAATGACAGAAGACGCTCAAAAATCGCTTTTAGAAGGCCTTCTATTTGCCATCGGCTGATATGTTCAAACACGGCGCGCTCAGTCGTTGCAGGGATCACCAGTAACGTCGCGACTTGTCCACGTCTGCGCGCGTGATCACACTAAGAAAATCGCGTACTCCTAGAAAAAAAAAGAAAAAAAAGCTCAATATCACGAAATGCCAGTGACGTATTTTCTTAGCTCATGTCATCGCTCCCTGCTTAGCTTCCAGCGCTTTCAGTGGGACGGGAGAAGAGAGAGTGCGATTGCAGCTTGTGACAAATCTTTGTTCCTCCACTCGCACTGGACGGTTTTTCTAAATATTTGGGCCATTGAATTCGTGAGGAAATAAGCTCTTTTAGAGAATCCATTCCATGATTACTTGAAAAAGTGTTTCAGGGCCCCTTTGAACGTGCACTCATGACTGAGCGTGCCTTGTTCGAGAGCTGTAAATCTCTTCACATTTTGACGCGACGCTATTACTTTTTGTAACGTAGCATTAACAAAAAACAGACAACGAACTCTTCTGGTACATATTTTCTTTCACACCAGCGAAAGCTAACCGGTCAGAGTGTATATGCATGGAGAGGTAACGCGGAAAACGCCATGACACGTTCATAACAATTTTTTTCGAGCTACTGTGCACGTGTGCACTCGCATGCATGCGCCGCGATTCGACATGCTTAAATATATTCGGTTGCAACATTATAAAAAAAAATGGCTGCTCGCGCCGGCCTTTCTCCTGTGAAATATCATCATGCCAGTCAGTGTCTGCTGAAAACGTTAAGGAGTTTTCACGGCTACGTGTACCAAGAGCCAGAGATTCATTGTCCCCACCTAAAGCATAAAGTCTGCCTGAGAAATAATGTCCGTCGCCAACGTAATTTGCCTGAGTGTTTACCAAGTTTCTGATCTAAAGGCAGCGACCCCAACCTGGGTCTGTATGAGAAAGTGAACTCTCTGAATCGCCCCAGAAATGCCTCATGTAACGAAAACGAGTAAGCATTATTGAAAGAAACATTTCTTTTTGGTAGAGAGAGTTATTGCTGTGAGCACATATGACGTTTTATCATTAGGTTGTAACCAAGTTCAGGAGCCACAAAGGCAGCGCTGCTTCTCAGCGTGCAACTATATACTTTGCCCTCACGAGCAGCACAAAATAAAGTGGGGCTGAAGCATAATGCATATATTCCCATATTGAGCCCTAATTATAGCCCGTATGCCCTCCGCCAGTACATACTACATACAGCTAGTTTAACAACTCCATAATCCAACTTGAATGCTTTCCTGCTAGGCCGCGTGGCATAGCATTTGTGTGTGTGTGTGTGTTTGTGTGAGCGAGACCCCTTGAAACGACCTCAAGGAACGTGTGGTGGTGGGGGTGGGGGGGCTTGTAGGCAGAAAGCATAAATCTGCGCCAAGATAGAGGACAAAAGAAGAAAGGAGTGGACGGGAACAGTGAAGCCTAAAGGTTAGTTCACACCGGCGACGACCACCCATCGCGCGACCATTTGCGACTGGTGACTAAAAAGCAACTGATGTTTACACTGGTAGAGGCTGCATGCGAGCGACCGGAAGTCGCCAACGCGGAGAGTCACGTACAGATCTCGTTGTCAGCAAGAACTTTGGAGACAGGCGGTGATCAGCTGATAGGTGGTCGCCGCCAGCGAGCGGGGCCAACTGAGCGCGGCGAATTCATTGTTTTTGTCATCTGCATGCAGTAGCACCGGCATGTTTTAGCCCTCGGTTATTAAATTAAAAAAGTGCTCTGCAACGAATACTATGCTTCCAGACACTGTAGATATACGGTACCTCACAGTAAAATCTTTTCTCGCGTTTGAGCTGCACAGTGACGCAACACAGCATGGCGGAATCATACCACTGAAAAAAAAAAACCATCTGCAACACAAGCCCACCCCAAATAACCATACTTAAGGACAGAAAACATGAGGCAAGCTACGCCTCCACACACGACCACACGCAAGAAAAAGCACGAGAAAGCACACGAAAAAACACATGCACACGTCGTCTGCTTAGATGTCTAGCTCTCTCAGCAAAAAAGTGGCATCAACTGTTAACTGAGCTCATGTCCTCCGAACCGCGTGCCCGTCATCTAGGAGGCCATACTCAGCTGACACCCCCCCCCCCCCTCTTCAACTCCAAGGTGGCCATGGTGGCTTAGAGGAATGCACTCCTTTGTATCTGGCAGCAGTGGGCCAGAGCAATGTAAAAAACAACAACAAAACAATGAGCCTGCATCTGAAGAAATGCTGACGTCACTTCTGGTCTTCGCTGATTCGTTCCAGCCGTTTTGTGACTGCAGTTCATGGAGGAAGGAAAAATATAGGAGAGACCATGACGTCATATTTGTAAAGCCGCCGCACTGCAAACACCCGCACTACCTCCTAGCGGAGATACAGATAAACACTTTGCGATTTCCGGCGAGCAGCCGCCGCAGCGACCTTGGAAGCGTTGTTCTCTGCTGGCAGCGAGTCAATCCACGAGTGCTGCTTCTTTTGCGTGTTTTTTAAAGAAAAGCTGTGCGATGCCCAGCGGTAGTGTGTACTCGGTGCGAATCGCGTGCACCGCCGGATGTGCACCGCCTGGTGGCACTTTTCACGTATGTTCGCTCCACTGTTGATGGCATTTGTATGCGGAGCTCTCAGCTGTATGCTGCGTTGGTTCTTACTCCTTGTTTCAACTGAGAACTCACACGAACTTTCGTTTTAGTGCTGTAGGCATCGCTTCGCGTTTTTAAAAGTTGTGTCGTTTATACGGAAAGACAATAAACTTTTCTTGTTACCGGACTAAGTGTGTATGCATTGTACGGTGTGCGCTCGCTGCGTCTTAGTTGTGCGCGCACTGGAAATACACACTTTACGTGCATGATCACGTATGCAATACAGCTGTGCCTTCTTGCCGACGTGAAATACGTCAAGCAATAGGCTGGCGTTGCACGGAATAGCTACGAAGCAAGCTCTCAAAATCGTGCATTGCCACACTGACACTATATAAGAGCAAAGAACTGCTAATCGGCCCGTAGATCAGGAAATCTGTCTAAGAGAGAGAGAGAGAGAGAGCGAAAAGGCCTTGCGGCGAGCAGAATGCGTAAGTCACTGCCGGGTGAGTTCAAATATGATGATGCAGAGGCTGAATGATTTTCATTACGACACGTACCGGCGCTTTCTGTGCCGTTACACAAAAACACTCCGCGAAGTATTTCAGCACGCCGCGCTCGGCCCTGCCACGCACGAACAGTCTGGGACAGGTGTGCTCGCAACATTTTACTGCATGCAAACCATACAATACGCGTGAAGTTAACGCCGGGACTATAGAAGCGAAACAGCGCTGAGAGCACGCCGCGGAGCATCTGCTGTTTTGTTGGCCCCATACCGATTTGTTTGCCCCATAAATTTGACGTCACTTCCGCCACACTTCTCGCAATGCATTGGGATAGGATAGGGCCTCTCCTTAGTTTTTCCTTCCTCCATGATGCAGTCACGCGACGGAAAAATCGGGCAGCTAGCGACTAGTCAAAACAGTCGCTTTGTGACCGTTTGCGACAAGTGGCAAAGCGACTAACTTAGTCGCACGACTGGTGCTAATCGCCGGTGTGAACTTGCCTTAAGAACTGATTTATTTGAATGACACCTCTTTCAAGCAACAGCAAAGTGGATTTGCACTATCAATGATACCCGTACATTGTAGATGTCAATTTAAGAAACAATAAATTGCGCTTCATTCTTGTACAGGTGTAAAGAAGCTTCACTGACACACTTATCTGCCCCGCATCGTATAATATGCAAGGATTCGATTACTTCCCCTGCCTTTCTGTCTTTTGCACGCCCATTGACCTTGGCACGCCTAAAAAGCGGCACGCGTTTTCCCCCTTTTCTGTCATTTTATAGAACTGGCAATGTCCAAGCAGGTTTCAGAATTCCCAGTGTTTTAACACACACGCACACACACACACACACGCACACGCACACACACACACACACACACACACGCACACACACACACACACAGACACACGCGCACACACACACGCACACATGCCCACACACGCACACACACACACACGCACACACACACACACACACACACACACACACACACACACACACACACACACACACACACATGCAATTTGACAATATAAATCCTACTCAAACCGCGAAAAGGGGTCTTCGCATCATATCTATAATTCACGTTTTTTATTTAACAGGACGTAATACGTGTGGCAACTTGGCAGTCCTTATAATCGTTTCGCCTCAAAAATACATGTCGCCGCTGCGTTACTCATTGAAAACAAAGTCGTTTAGTGAAAGCCCCGAGAAGAAAACGTACAAAAAGTCTCAGCTTTGCAGCAATGGTGAAGCAATGAACGCGATAGCAACAAATTGGAAGGTCACGCACAGAATGGCAAGCAGATCAAAACATGCACCACGTTTTTCACGCATGAATAACGCACAAAACGTACTCACAGGTACATACGAACACAAATAAGCGTCTCAGTTGTTACTTCGCTGTGTCTAAAAAGCACGCTATTTTTACAAGGGAAACTATGCAACGATTGCAGTAACCTTTGTGCGCCCAGTAATTGCAACAGAATCGTTCCAATGAAAGCCAAAGGTGAGCCAAGACGTACAATCCTCTTCACCACGAGATAAGGGTGCGTGAGAGCGTCCACTCCCTCTGCCACCCTCTCTGGCCGACAAAGTACGCGTGGGAGAAAAGAGCACGCGTCACCGCGTCGTGACGTTGTGGCAACGCGTGCTTATTGCGCCATCTTGCTGGTAATGCTGAAAACACAATAGTTCCCCCGAGAAGGCCGTCGCCAGCGGTAAGTGGTAGGTATAAATCGCTTGCCGTTTGAACATTGAGGGACGTGCTTTTCCGTGGCTCAGCGGTTAACGCCTCGCACTGACGTTTAAGAAGTCTTAAGTTCAATTCTGCGCGCCAGTCTTTTTTGGGATTTTTCTTCCTGGCGTTTTCACACACATGAATACGTATACATATATGGTGAGTAACAGCGACACACACGTCGACGACGATGACGACGACGTTGTCACCAGCGGCAAAATCCAGCCGAGAGTGTCCGTATAATTGCTATCGCAATAATATACAAACACTAGTAATAACCGCATAGGAATGCGATGGACAGGCGAGTGCAGAAGAAAAAAAAAAGATGTAAACCTACTGACAGCCTCGTATAGAGGGTATTCATTAGGCTTGTGCGAATATTTGAATGGTTCAAATATTCTAACAAACAGTAAAGTATTCGAATTCACTTCGATTCCAATTTAAATAACAGAAAATTTTCAATTATTCGCAATGCACAAATAATTGTATGCTAATCCGCATGTATCTGCCTGTGCTTTGACTGCAGTGCTTTGACTGCAGTGTGAGAATGCTAAACTGTAAAAACACTTTGCGAAATGTTGTAGCGCAGAACGCAGCCTGCAATTCCCAATGAAAATTGATCTTTTCTCTCGGCAAATGACGCCACAGGCTCAAAAGTCCCTCGTTACAGCCATTATATCAGCCATGCGCAAGAGTACTCAGACGTTCCTGAGACTGCCACTGCTCCACACGTACGTGCGCATTTGCACTGAAAAGCCACGTATTCGAAGAACAAGAGAAGAGGTGCCGAAGGTCATGAGGCACACGTGATCTTTTCCCCGGCGCTTTTGCCGGGACGAGAAGAGAGAGCAGCGTGCAACAACTCCGCTGGTACTAAACAGATTCTAAAAATGTTTGCAGCGGTGAATTTGTGAGACAATAAGCTTCTTTAATGAATCCGTGCCGTGGCTACTAGAAAAAATGTTGCATGGCCCCTTTAAACGAACCTATTACCCTCAAGGTAATAGGTTCATTTAAACGTAAAAGCTTCTTATGATGACCTATATGCTATATGTATAATAAATTTTAATATGTTATGTAATTCACAGGTTATCACTTGCATCTTACCGAAAGTGAAATCCTGCTACTACTCAAGTTTGTTACGATTTCCTTTGAATGAAAAAAAAAATCAATTTGCATAGAGGCTGTACTTCAATTGAAATTATTGTGCAGGTTAGTCAAGTCATGATTCTTATGGCCATTTTTATATGTCATATATAATATATTCGAATTCAATTCAAAAGTATTCGAGCAAAATCAATATTCGCTTCGACTTCACTTCCAACCGAAAATTCAGTATTCGCACAAGCCTAGTAATCATATAGCCCAAACAAACTTCGTTTCATAAACATGTTTGATTTCTCTACAAAGTGAACTTATATTCAGTTTCTACGGAATCATACCCTTTCTTAATTTTTACTTTCTTAAAGCAGTTATTAAGCTATGCGACATCGTCCGTACATACCAAGTCCCGTGACCGGCGGTAGCCGGGAGCCACACTCAACTTGGCGGGCCTTTATGTGGAAACCAGGCCGACTTCCACTTCGGTCTGACCGGAAGCGGAACACCATCTGTGAGCTGCTGAAATGCACCAGTCCTGGGATGCACGAGAAAAGCGATAAAAATTGTGCCCATAAACAACAAACGCACAGCCTTGAAGAACGCATCAGGAAAAACTCACTCTTTGATCCCGGTGGAAGGACACCACAGACGCGCTCCCCGTCTATCTCGAGAAAGTCCGAGAAACACTCGTTGTCTTTGTCTACGTCGAAGTCGATAAAGGTGAACTCCACACTGCAGATGTCACGCGAAGCCTGCAACGGGCAAGTAGTTAGTCGACGCGTAGCCATTTATAGGTAGCATATTTAGAAGAATGACTCAGTGACCCCTTGAGTACATTATGCTATTTTTAGCCACCCCAATATGAAAACTCCCCCACTGCTAAATGGCTATGTACCCATGCCAGCAGCAAAGCGCCGCAAGCCCTGACGCGGTGGTCAAGTGGCTAAGGTACTCGGCTGCTGACCCGCAGGTCGCGGGATCGAGTCCCGGCTGCGGCGGCCGCATTTCCAGTGGAGGCAAAAATGCTGTAGGCCCGTGCGCTCAGATTTGGGTGCACGTTAAAGAATCCCAGGTGGTAGAAATTTCCGGAGCCCTTTATTACGGTGTCCCTCATAATCGCCTGGTGGTTTTTGGACTTTAACTCCACATATCAAAGTGCCACTTAAGTGGACCAAGCAAACTCCTATAAACTGCGGCCTTCTCACACAAATGTGCCTTCAACAAAGTGCCGTTGACACAACGTGCATTTATGTGGTATTCCGTGATGCCGCTATACGTATTTCAGATGATGCTGAAATTCTGAGCAACGCTTCTTGCGACACCAAGTGACAGCTCCCAAGCCTCACCCACACTTCATGGCAGATGCTTTATCTTTAGGCTTGTACAAATAGTGAACTTTAGGTTCCAAGCGATTTCGAAGTGAATAGTGATATTGATCGAATAACTTTAAATAATTGAATTCGAATAGTGTAATTATGAAAATTGGGAATATTTGTCGTGACCAAATAACTGGAAAAAAGTTAAAAAATAAAACAAGGCAAGTGAAAATGCTGTTTTTTTCTTCAAAGAAACTGGAAATAACTTTCAATAGTTCCAGATTTACACTTTCTGTAGAATGTTAGTGATAGCCTGTAAAGAAAGTTACGTTTTACAATTTACGATAGTTGTAGCATATAAGCCGGTATATCAAGCTTCTTGAACCTAAAGAATCTATGGAGTTGAGCAATATCTTCATTTAACCATGAAGTGGGGCTTTGCAACAATGCGTAGTTCTCCTTATAAAGTGGAGCCATTTAAAAAAATTGTAAGCTAGCGGATGTTTTTGTTTAAGTGCGTTCACGGCCTAGCATTAATTTATTGCAGTGAAACTACCTTTACAAGCAGGTACAAACGGAATAATACATGTTTTATTAGGTGCTTTCATGGCTTAGCTTTCCTCTACTGCAGTGAAACCATGTCTACAAGAGGTTGCATGAGGACTAATATACTTCTCTTCGTTCATTGACAATACTTCAAAATTTTCAAACTTTTTTTCCAATGGAAGCGAATTCGAATGCTATAATATTCATTCAGATATTCCAACTATTCGAATAATCACGCAATCCTATTTATCTGTATTGATCCTATTGTTCAACAATGTACCAGGGCCCACGTGCAATACTGTACCGCCACCTAATGGAAATATTTCAGTGCTATATTAACAGACGCTATAATAGTGAGATGTAATACTCGCTTGCTATATTCGAAGAGTGCTTATACCAACACAGATTGGCCATACTCAGTCATTGAAGCTGTAAGTGAGCGTCCTTGAACACAAAGCTGTGGACATTGTATCTTGTCAAAAACTTTTTGTACTCCCTGACATGATACGGTGTATCACTGCATCATGTCAGAAAGTCTTGAACAACGTTGTACTTGTGCCCCGATGAGCATTGTGCTTGAGTAGAGTACTTCTTGTGCATTTCTTCTGCTGTCTTTCATTTGTTTGTCTTCGTTCTGTTGTCTTTCTTCATTATTGTTTTGTCTTCCTTCATAGGAAGGAGGTGCTCTGTCAGTATTTCTGAAACTTTGGAACCTCCTCCTACAACATTAGAATCATGCAATGGTAATAAATTTGTTAATCAACTTGACATCAATCGAAATTTTAAATGCCTCGTCATCTGACTGCCATGCAGAGCAAAAAAAATTGACGTTTTTTTTTCAATAGTAACAGTTCCTTACTTTTGTATGTCTCTGCTGCTCTTGTTAGTTCAACGGCATACAGAAAGGTGATCTTCAAGTTGTGCTATTGCTCCGCACTTTTCCACTGACCACCAAGATGATCTTACACGGATCTTAAGGCAGTGTCTTGCAGAGCCAACTACTCTTCGCAGTGACCCGATGGGAAGCGATTCGTGGCTTTTGAAACGCATACTACGACAGCAGCCATGTTTCAGCTAGCCATCTGCCACAAGGTACAGTGTATTTAATGAAGCCAACAATAAATCAACAATAAATAAGTTCTTAAAATTTATTTTTTACATGAGTATGCAGCGGTAGGGCATGCACGTTTGCATTTTTTTAGCGAATTATTGCTACATCATGAAACCTACAAAAATAAACATCTAGTACTACTTTGAAAGTTCTTGAAAATTAGCGTAATCTATGTGACATTCATTCTTTTTGTCTGACTGGTAACAATGCTTACAACGGTGCGTCGTGGCTTCAGGCATGAACTGCCATATCTCTTCATTTTCATGAAGGTATTGCAAGAGCTTCGACATACGCACACTCCGATCTCAAGGAGCGATAACTTTTTTTTGAAGTGAGGCAAGATGGATGGTCTGCACACTTGTCATCGGAAAACAAACAAACAAGTTCTGTGATTCGATAACATGCAAATTGAAGTCTAACGGGATGATTAGCACTGTGTGCGCCTTTTATGCCGTAGTGTCCTAGAACACAAGACGGGGCGAGAAAGTTCCAAAGGCAGGAACTGCTTCTGGGCCGGTCACTGTGCCTTTTGAAGCACTGATACTGATGACATTGGGAAAAAATTGCTCTGTAAAAACAGCGCCAACCCTTCACCTAGATAATTTTACGGACCTGAAGTCCTACGGAATACAATCGGGATATCCTCTTTAAGAAATGCTGTTTTGGCGTGTACACTGGCCTAAATGGTTTTCAAACACAGATGTCTCATTGTGAACGCACCTACCCTAACTGGTGATTCACTGAGCTACTACCGACCTGAAACACGATGTACTTGCAGTCCAAGTGAGGCGGGTAGCCTCCCGGGTAGTTCGGGCTGCGCACATCGAACAGCCTGTTTGTGAGAATCTTGTCGCACTTGTGGTGGTCCGGTTGTTGGCCTCCGACGCCCAGGGTTGATGTGGTGAAGCCGCTTTGCAGGGGCCTGAAGGGCGGCGGCCGCGGCGACTGCGCATCGTCCTCGTCGACACACTCAACTTGGCGCAGCCGAATTTGGAAGCCCGGACGGGAGTTTGCCGCGTCCGAGTGGAAATGCAGCTGCTTTTCGTTCTCTTCGAAGTCGTACATACCTGCGTCCCATTATAGTGCCGCGCTACGGTCACTGGCGTACAGAAGCACTGCAGTTTTCCACATGCAAACAACCGAAACAGCTAGGTCTTACCACCAAAGTCTCATTTCGAAAACGACAAAGATGACGAAAGAAGCGTCACCCACGATGGGGCTTCTTTGGTTGCAATGGTTAGCATAACGTAAAAGTAGCGCAAAGAACTTTGTTTAAAAAGCTACTCGTATAAGTGTGTATTTATATTATATATACTCTTGTATTTGCCGCACCCATTATGTAACAGAAGCTTATCAATGTTACATGTTGTGCTGTGCAAGACTACCAATTTCTTTTTTTGAAGAACACTCAGCCGGCTCGGCGGAAAGTCGAGAACGATAAAAAATGTGTACGATGATGGTGCTTTCAAGAAGTGATGCTTTGACAGAGAACTGCGAAGAGGTGCGCGTTTATAAAATTAAGAGAGCGTGTTTCTAGAGACAGAAGAACTCTTATGCAGCACTTAACATAGACGCAGAGTGACGGCCACGCTATTTCAACTGAAATGCTGCATGCGAAAACACTCGGTAAAGCACGAGGCAAAGGCCCCTAGCACAAGCGAGCGCTGCAGTTCAAGAAAGGCGTGTACCACCGTAAATACGAGTATTCAGAAAAATGGTGTTCTGGCTCATTCCCCGTGCATGACCACACTCGTAATTTTCATACCAAGTCACAGAAAGGAAACCTGCGACCATTACGTGAGTATGTGACTCCATTTAAATTTTACCCTCCTCGTCATCTGATCATCACGCAGAGCAAAAAAAAAATCCAAGTTTTTTTTTTTTTTGCAGTAGTAACACTCTCTGGCTTTTGTATGTCTCTGCTGCTTTTGTTATTTGAACAGCATACAGATACGTGATCTCCAAGTTATACTACTGATCCTCACTTTTACACTGACCACAGAGATAATCCTAAACGGTTCTTAAAAGGACTCACAACTGGCCAGAACGCGTGATTAGATTCTGGTGGAAAGGAAAAGAGTGTGAATTGTGGTGACAGGTGACAGCTTATTTTTCGCAATCTGAGGAAGATTTATATTTTTAAATCACGTTTAAAAGTAACTAAAGCCGGCATGCCGCGCCTCTAGCGCAAGAGCTATGAACTACAATTATGAAGTCCTAATAAATTAGCTGTAATGACCAAAAGCGCACCAGAATAAGGACTTAAATTTTCAATATGTATGTTACTGTTCATTTTCGTTTGTTTCTATGCGCCTTATTAGGCAAAAAAAAAACAAGTAGAGCACGAAAATCGGCGCTGCTTTCGTGACCTCTGCAGGGAAACAAGGGCAGTTGCGCATGCGCGCGGCTGCGCAGCGTTTCCCGAGTAGCTCGATTCCTATCGCGTTGGAAAACACACGCGAGCTTGTGAATGCGATTGCTGCGGCACGCAAAATACCATAGGCCTTCTGCTCTATAGAAAATTGCTATCACTCATGTGTGCTGCTGGTGGTGGCGATAGTGGCAGCTAGTCCATCGGATTCGTTGCTACCGCTGTCATCCATCAAAGCATTTCGCTCTGGCGCTAATTGATAGAGGTCCGAATTTCGCGCACGCATGCGGGCCAAAATTCGTTCCTTTGACCCGCTCAAGTTGTCAAGCGATGACATATCCAAGCCGTCCAACTACGGCAGCACGTGAAATACCCTGTGTGAATTGTCGATCATGGGTAAACGCGTCATTTCGTTTTCGAAGACTTGGCTTAGCTCGGCTTGGCTTAAGTCGGAAAAATTACCTGTGCACGGCTAAAAGTACTAGCATATGAAGCCCAAGCAAAGTGCTGTAACTGTTGTAAAATAGTTTAGCACAATAGAAAGCACTGGTCGTGGAACTGCAGGCTTGACCAACACAACATTACGTGTCTTCACTTAGAGTTTCACTTTTAATCTCTGCTGGTGTTACACTGGCATATAATCGCTATCGCGATCACATCCACTGTTTGCAGTATGTATCCCTAAAGACTTCATAATCGCCACAAATTGAAAAATTCTGATTATAAATGTCTACGGCGTTTTCCGCGTTACCATTCCGTGATTACAAGCTCAGACCGGTAAGCTTTACGTTGCACTCAAGAAAACGGGTAACACAAATATTCGTTGTGGGTCCCTTTAAGGCAATGTAGTTACAGTGTAACTTTTAAATTTTTATGCAGGTTGTTTCGTTTATACAATACACATTTTTATAAAAATGCTATAATGGTATGCCACCTAAATTTTACTGCTGCTAAAATATGCTGAAAGGTTAGTTACAATCTATTAATTTATTGTTTTCATAATGAAGCTGAAAGACAAGAGTTTATATAAAAATCATCATCATCCTGACTGCGATCACTGCCGGACAAAGACCTCTCCCATGTTCCGCCAGTCAACTCGGTCGTGCGTTTGTAATCTCATCTGCCCACCTAACTTTCTGTCTCCCCCTAAACCGCTTGCCTTCTCTGGGAATCCAGTTAACTTTGATGACCAATGGTTATCCTATGTATGCGCTACATGCCCGGCCCATATCCATTTACTCTTCTTGATTTCAACTATGATATACTTAACCCCGGTTTGTTCCCTGATCTACCCTGCTCCCTTTTTGTCTCTTAAGGTTACACCTACCATTTTTCTTCTATTGCAGGCGGTCGTCCTCAATTTGTACCCTCTTTGTAAGTCTTCAGGTCTCTGTTCTGTAGCTAAGTACCGGCAAGATGCAGCAGTTATATACCTTCCTCTTGAGGGAAAGTGGCAATCTACCTGTCAAGATTTGAGAGTGCTTGCCTAATGTGCTCCACCCCATTCTTCTTCTTCTAGGCACTTCAATTTCGTGGTTCGGCTGGATGGTTATTACCTGTCCTAAGTAGACGTAGTCTTTTACAACTTGAAGTGCACTATTAGCTATCTCAAAGCGCTGCTCTTTTTCCAGGTTGTTGTACATTACTTTCTTTTTCTGCAGATTAATATTAGGACCCACTTTTCTGCTCTCCTTGTCTAACTCCGTCATCATGAGTTTTAATTCGTCCTTTGAGTTACTCAGCAATGCAATGTCATTGGCGAAGCGCAGATTACTAAGGTACTCTCCATTAACTCTTATTCCTAACTGGCCCCGCCGCGGTGGTCTAGTGGCTAAGGTACTCGGCTGCTGACCCGCACGTCGCGGGATCGAATCCCGGCTGCGGTGGCTGCATTTTCGATGGAGGCGGAGATGTTGTAGGCCGGTGAGCTCAGATTTGGATGCACGTTAAAGAACTCCAGGTGGTCGTAATTTCTGTAGCCCTCCACTACGGCGTCTCTCATAATCATATGGTAGTTTTGGGACGTTGAACCCCCCATATCTATCAATCCTATTCCTAACTGTTCCCATTCTAGGCCTCTGAAAACCTCCTGTAAGCACGTGGTAAATAGCACTGGGGAGATTGTACCTCCCTGCCTTACATCCTTCTTGATTGGTAGTCTGTTGCTTTCTTTATGAAGCACTATGGTAGCAGTTGATCCCCTGTAGATTTATTTCAAGATGTTTATATATGCTTTGTCGACGCGCTGATTCCGCAGTGTTCGCATGACTGTTGATATTTTTACGGAATCAAACGCCTTCTCGTAATCTATGAAGGCTGTGTATAGTGGTTGGCTGTACTCTGAGCATTTCTCGATTACCTGATTTATAGTATGAATGTGGTCGATTCTTGAGTAGCCTGCTCGAAATCCTGGCTGTTTCTTTGGTTGATTCAATTCAAATATTGTGTTCTGTTAGCAATTACCTTTGCAAATAGCTTGTACATGACAGACAGCAAGCTGATCAACCTGTAATTCCTCAAGTCCTTGTCCTCTTCTTTTTTATGCATTAAGTTTTACGATGTAACAATTATGACAGATATTTTAGAATGACAAGTTATATGACACATTTTAATAAAATTTTGAGGCCCTGATCCAGACGATAAAGAAGCTAAGCATACCGGATGTGACTGGAAATACGGGTGCTGTGTTACGTCAAAGGGGAATTTCCGTCGATAAAGGCGGGACGAATTGCGGAGTCCACCCGACACTGTATGCATCACCATAGCGGGCGCGAAGGAAGGGAAATGGTGTACCTATGCACTAGACACAATAATAATGAGATGTAACAGACAATCATGCCAAGGAAAGTATAGGGTGTGTTATTAAGAGTAGTGGTCATGTAAGTGTGATCAAGTTGAAAAGGAAGCGTCAGTCAGTGCCAGCAGTAGCCATGATGGCGAGTGAAGAACACTATTTATCTGCTTGTTTGGCGTCACATAGCATGAAGGTGAACTTGTATGAGCTGGCAGCTGACCAATAATCTCTTGTTTACTACCTGAAGGCATCAAGTCTGTCTGAACAAGACACTCGCTATGAATGAACGGAAGACGTGTACATCTATGGGCTCGTTTTTCTGTGCTAGAAACAATAATAATGATATCTAACGTAGAATCGTACGAAGGATAGTACAGGCGTGTTATGTAGGAGATGCTATTAAAAGGGTGTAATATAGGGTTGTTATTAACACTCTCTATACTTTCCTTTGCATGCTTGTCTGTTAGATATCGTCAATATTGTGCATAACAAAGAAAAACAAGCCCTCAAATATAACCTCTCAGACCTATGCATTGACTCTCGCGATCTTAAACTGTGTTCCAGTGCGCCCATGGTCTTGTTTTTAGCTGTCATGTTTGTCTGCAGCACTTTTCAACATTAAGTAAGAACGCCACGCCTGCTTTTTTTCTCCAGGTTTCAGCCGCATTGCTCCGGAAGATGAGTGAAGAGCAGCCACGACGGCCCAGTGGTTACGCTTCGTGGTGCTGATAACCAGAAAGGCGTATATTCCATACCAGCCTTGGCGGTGGCATTTCAAGAAGGCAGAATGCGAGAGGCTCGTGTAATTAGAAATTTCAAAGAATTTAAAAGGACCGCAGAACATAAACGTTATTCGAAACCCTTCACTACAGCGTTTCTTATAACCTCAGCCACTGTACTAACACTGAAACCACCTAAAAAACACTAAAAGCAAATTATGTCTATAAATGCATACACTATGTTGCATGAACAGACAGACAGACAGACAGACAGACAGACAGACAGACAGACAGACAGACAGACAGACAGACAGACAGACAGACAGACAGACAGACAGACAGACAGACAGACAGACAGACAGACAGACAGATGGATAGATTGATAGATAGATAGATAGATATAGATAGATAGATAGATAGATAGATAGATAGATAGATAGAATGAAACAGCGAGGGAGGAATTGCATGCACCGTACCCGTTGTGTTGCGGGAAAAAATTCCGCACAGGCGCTGTCCGTCGATGTCCAAATAGTCGTACTCGCAGTCGGTGCTGGATTCCACGTCGAAGCGCTCGAAGTTCATCTCGAGGCGGCACACTGACGAGCTCATCTTACGAACCGTGTATCTGCGTGCATACCACCAGGCATTATATCACTGGGTGAGGTACACAGAAAAATCTCCAAGAACGACGTACAGTCTCCAACAACACCGGGCTGATAGTGCAACAAATATTACAGCGATTTTTTGAGCGATATAAAGTTCTTGTCTTTCTTGTCTTGGCAAATATTTGGGAGTCCCTCATGTCATTCCGATAGTTGATTGATTGATATGTGGGGTTTAACGTCCCAAAACCACTATATGATTATGAGAGACGCCGTAGTAGAGGACTCCGGAAATTTTGACCACCTGGGGTTCTTTAACGTGCACCCAAATCTGAGCACACGGGCCTACAACATTTCCGCCTCCATCGGAAATGCAGCCGCCGCAGCCGGGATTCGAACCCGCGCCCTGCGGGTCAGCAGCCGAGTACCTTAGCCACTAGACCACCGCGGCGGGGCGTCATTCCGATAGTGTTGGAAGCATAGAGAAAACTTATGAAACCATCTTAAGTAGCATAAATCTAGGTCCTGTGAATCAGCAATAAAATTTCAATTAGGGACAAAATATGAAGAGAAGGCAGGCAAACTTCTAGAGTGTGAAGGACTACACAAAACCTTATTCGATAATGTCAGTTTGCAGTCTATCTGTTGCCGCCACGTTTGAAGGAAATGTTACTAATAAGCGCCATTATCAGCATCAGTCCACCTTGAACGGGGTATAAAAATGACAAAACTGGCAGAAAATAAATGCATAAAATATATCAACATACTTTTTTCACTGTAATAAGAGGCTGAGCTTTTAAAGCAAAAAAATCATTGAGCCCTTGTAGGTGGACAATCCAGCGAAAAAGTGGCCATCTACGGTCAGGGCGTTGAAGTCTTCGAGTGTGCTTTCTTAAAATAGTCTGCCTGCCATATGCAACGAAAAGAACGTAAAATTGACGGATTTAAAACACACCAACAACTTGCCCCTCCCCCCAAACACACACGCTTTGGGAAACGGCACTGATAGTTGCAGCAGGAAGATAAAACATAAAACTCTAGGCGCTTGTTAGTTACAACCATATGCAATCACACTACAATAAATAAGGAGTAGCTTTAGTAAGGGTAAATACTTGCGCGAACTTGAGCTTCGCCTTGAAGTAAGACAACCTTTATCGAAAACCATGCCTCTCAGGAGAGCACCTCCAACATTCCGTCCAGGTAACCTAAACTCCCTCTATTCCTGACCCCAGTGCAGGGTAGCCAATCTGATTCTAGCATCTGGTTAACCTATCTGACTTCCTTTTTTCTCGTTTTCTCTCTCTCTCTCTCTCTCTCAGTTCTTGAGAGAACACTACTCCGTGAACTTTGCCGGAAATTAACACATCTGGAGGATAACAAGGCTGCCCACCATGATAGATTTGAGTGCAAATGAAGAAAACAGAAAAGTGTCACACCCCTTTCCTGAATTACACGCATTGTAGAGGGAACAATCTCATTCAACTAAACGTTTCATTGACACCGTTTTTTTTTCATGATATTTCATGATATTTGCGTATACGACGCTGTGTATCGTCCCATTGCACACAAGACGACAGTTGACGGAAATAATGGGAGCGGGCGGCTTCGACCAAGTCAATGATGACGAGCAAAATGATGGGCAGCAGAAATAATAATCTCCGTATATAGCCGTTTGAAATTGCCTGAAACACTTTCGGTTACTATTTCGTATTTATGCTCCCGCTACTCCACACATTGTGAATTTTCCTAAGAAATCTCTCTGTGAATCACATGTTGAATAATCCGATGATGAAACTACCAAATAAAAAAGTAGCAAAAGGTGTCAACACACAAGTTTTGTCTGCTTAAAGACGTGTTTTGGCGCGTAAAGCCACTCTTCTTGACGTCTTCAGTTTTAGAAATGCCACTATATGTTGTTCTAAAAGTAACTTTTGTTATTCTGATGCTCGTGTCGTGAAGAGAAATGCACAGCGCTGCAGCCCTGCCGTCAACCCTATGCCAGCAAAAGTGGCCCAGCCTGAGTTTGCTGCAAAGATTCCCGAGCGCGCCCAGTCCTTGGTGTTATTGTTCCGACGCCAACACCGCTTTAACCCATTTTTTTCATCCAAGACATACTAACAAAACACAAACTAACAAAGTTAGCTTTTCTGGTGAACTCATGACCTATTTGTATCATTTTGAAGGTCATAAATGCTCCGTAAAAGCCAAATTAACCGTTTGTTCTTCATATGTTTCATTGTGTTACTCTTTTAGTGCGCGAGTATACACCATGATAAACTTTCAACAAGACGAAGTGGAATCTTTTTTACCTTAACGACATTGAAATGAGCCATCCGTAGTTTATTTCTGACTGACAGGAGGTGATTTGATATAATTTGCTGCTCGACAGGCGAGGTAGCATCAATAATCACGAACAAATGCAGCGGAGACTTTCGGTGAGCCGTCATTTTGTATGAAGTTGTACATCTTAAAAAAATGCACTTTCTCAGCAAAATATCGGGGCGTAATTAAAAAATAATTGCCATGCCAAGAAAATGACTAATATGCGTGAGGCTTCCCACAGCTCAGTCGGTAGCTAACTAAAAAGCCGCAGCTCTTGCATTTAACCCTAATCAGGACAAAACAATCCGTGGAATACAGATCTAGATTCCTCATCAAACACGAAAATTGACCATTGGCGTTGGTGTGATGCAAAAAACCACCATTCCATGGTGACATCATTTTATGACGTGATCACGTCGACACAGATCATTACTGCTACGTCATCGTGACGTTACGATATGCCGTCATCACGGGACATCGTCAAATCACGGAGGCGGTGCAAAGACGGGAGAGAGAAATGTATACCTCAAAGCTGCCGTGCCTTCACTGCTAAAAGCTGTTAAAAAGTCGGCTACGTGCAGAAAGCTTTTGGCGAGAGGGCCAGTGTATCGTATGACAAGAAAAAAAGATGACTTTCGCGGACCAGTAATGAATGCACAAAGCATCCTGAATTTTTTTTTTCTCAGCTGAAGCTTACCGCTCCTACCTGCACCTACCTGCAGTCGAGGTTGTTCCCGTAGTTTCCTGGGTAGTTTGCACTGAGAAGCATGGATTCGGGCTTGTGGATGATCTCATCGCATTCAGTGTCTTCGTCTCCTGCCTGACTGCCTCGAACTCCAGATGTTGAGACTGGGTCGTCGCACTCGTTCTGCCGCACGGCGATATGGAAACCGCGGTCACTCTGCGAGTCATCCGTGTGGAAGCGCATCACCTTCTGCGGCTCCCGGAAGTCCATCACACCTGCGAGATTGTAACAGCCGAGCTGTTCCAAGTCGATTCTGTGTGCTTCGAATGTCTGTCGAGTGTCAGGCAGGTAGCATGACCCGGAGGAAGGGTTAATAAATAAAATGAAATAAATTGTGATGACGCTACACGATGATGATCCTAATGACAATGATGCTCGAAGTAAGAGGCGCACATGGGGGTCTGGGTAGCCCAGTCTGGACCACGGACCGGGCTTGGGTTTGTCGACCTATTTTCATCTTGGGTTCGCAGCAAGCTCGGGCTACTTATTTTTTTATGGGTGGCGCCGGGCCAAGTGCGAATGTTGCAACAAGCCCAAATTATACATGCAATGCCAGAATATTTATACAGCACGTTGCGAAGAACCCGCAAGATGAGCTCTGTGATTATCTATCCAGGAAATCTTCCCCCTGCCTTGCATCCGAGGTATTAAAATTTTGCAAGAAGAAGCAGTCTAAATATGCCATGATTCCATTCCTGAAAATAAAAGTATTGCCTATTCCGCTGGTCGCCTCCACTGGCAACTGGTCTCCACTGAGAATTTGACCATAAACCACTTGAACTGCTCCATATTGTTCCCAGTTGCCATTGAACCCCATGCTGTGCATATCGACGAGGAAGCTTGGCGTTGAAATTTCACTTCATTTATTAGAAACTCTGCAGATTGAGTGTGCGCGGGGCTGTGAAGCATCTCAACACAAATACAGATCATAACAAAAATGCAGCTATGTCGGTAGCAATATGTCCGTTTAAGATGCTTCAGTACGGCAGTCTGAAATCTCCTGTGAAAGCCAATTTCACTGGGAGAGTGTGAAGGAAAAAAAGAAGTATTGTTAAATGTTTGTTCTGTGAAACAATTTCTCCTAGCTTTGGAGGGTGGTCAGTTCTATTGGATAAAAATGGGAAGGTGAAAAGTAAGATTTTTTTATCTATTTTGATCAATCCATGAACTATTATGAATAGAATTTCTAATCTCAAGTTTTTGCGACCTGATACCAACAAATCCCACCCTAACCTATTCTTAAGCGCAGTGACACTGAGACTGAAGTCGTAGTTTATAGTTACAAAACTAGCTGCGCGGTTTTGTGCAATCTCGAGCATATTAGGCAAAGTTTTGTTTGCGGGTTTCAAGCCACACAGGCGTACTCTAAGATAAGTCGGACATTCGAAAAGTAGACTAGTTCTCGCATTTTTGTTGGAGCTAAGCGGTAGTTTCATTTAACAAAGTTTAACATTCTGCAGGATCTTGCTGTGACACATTCAACGTGCTTAGTCACGGTACGGTTTGATGAAAAGTAAGCACCTAGGTATATATACTCAGTTACTCGCGTTGGCTGGATGGTATCTAATGTATAATGAAAGAGGCAAGGGTCCCGTTTACGAGTGAAGGAGACGCACTGGCACTTCCTAGGGTTCAGAATCATACGCCACTTATCACACCAGCGCATAATACTGTTTAAATTGTGTGGCAAGTACTGGTGATCACAGGTGGATCTAATACAATGCTAAACCACACAATTATCTATATATAAGCGTACTTTTCACGAAAAACTCTGAACAATATTGTTCATGTACACTAGGAACAGCAAATGTCCCAACACACGTGGAACTCCCGAGGTATCAGCAACATATTCAGATTGGGAACCTTTAATTACGACACGTTGCATCCGGTCTTGTAGATAACACCTGATCCAATCAAGCAATGCAGGAGTAAAAGCGAGGGATGACAGTTTATGTAGCGGCAGAACATTAGGCACAAAATCAAACGCTTTCTGAAAGTCCAGGAATATGCAGTCCACCTGCACCCCAAGCCCAAAAGAGCAAATAAGATCATGACTGAATAGGATGAGCTGTGTTGAACAAGAAATACCAGACCAAAATCTATGCTGAGATATTGTTTTGCTACACACGCTCGTTAGGGAAAGTGGCAGGTAGTTGGAGACAATATTTTTCGGGCCACCTTTATGTATCGGAACCACAATCACAACTTTCCATTCACTAGGTAAACAAGAAATACGCGTTGATTTCTCAATGATTATAACAAGGTAGTGGGAATTTACATCAGAGCAAGCCCTTAGCACGTAAGAGGGCATACCGTTAGGGCCATTGGCAGAAAAAGCCTTTATTTTGTCAAGCAACCTAATATACCACCATGTGTTACCAGCAGCTCCGGCATAGGTTCAAAGATATTGTTGGGAATACACGGTACATCACTGCTACAAGGGTGCGTAAAAGAAGCCTGAAAATAGCCATTGAAAACAGTAACTTTATCCGTGTCATCAATTAAAAGTACACTGTTATCGTTTATGCTCGTGATGCCAATTGATTCTTAGCTGATTGATTTTAAACACTTCCACATTTCTTTAGGGTTACCTTGTAACTTTGGGCCCAACGCTAGAAAATATTTTTTCTTGGTAATCTAGTTTTTCATTACATCTTTTCCAAGTAACTTAAGCCCCATGATTACACCAGGATTGCGTTGCTTTCTATAAGCATTCAGGGCACGATGCCTATTCTTCATCATTCGCTTGACTTCTGGAGTAATCCAACGCTTATCAATACGTTGTTTGGCAGACAAATCTTTACTTGGAACATGTTTGTCTACCATCTTCTTTAGTGTGAAGAAAAATGTATCCCACAGAATGTTGGAACCTGCGGGCTGAGCTAAATCATGGAATTCCTGCAGAAAAATGGCAAGCTCTTTCGATGACGAAGCATAATTTCCTTTATGAAATGATATATCTTCCTTGGCTGATCACGCGCACAAAAAAGGAGACTATCTGAACGTGGGCCACAATACAGTGGCTATCAAGGCCACTGTATTGAAAATTGCAGAATCTGCAGTTAAGGATGAGTTCAGTCTATAATGTATTTTTGTTCGATTATACATCCCTGTGTTATTCTGTATTTGAGCATTAGATTAAACATGCAACTACAGTGACACCTGCCAGCCATTCAGGTAAAATAAAATTCAGGTAAACCTAAAATAGCATGCGTTTAATGCAATGTATTTGCGCACTACTGCAACTCAATGTTCCGCGATTATTCTATTCGAGTCAGTGAGGTTAAAACAATGGACAAAGAATCAGGACAAAATGACTTACTATTTTTGTAAATCATGACACAGTCATTTTCTTATCGTCCTATATGTATGACTATGCTGGTGGTCTGGTACATTTCCATGTGTATAGACAAAAAAAATTGGATAAAGCCTACTTTTTGAGTTGCAACACTTCTATGTACCATACACAATTGAATGCCACTGTTTTCATCCTTCACTTTGAAGAAGCGTACAACCAGAACATGTCACACCTCCAGATAGCACATAATTATGACCAGCAGCTTTCAGTTCAGTTTATGGTGGTCCCCGTTGGCGGCCAGTTGAGCTGTAACTGGGACCAGCTACTAACTGTAAGCACTCGCAAATGGCACCAACTGTTTCCAGTTGATTCCCTGATGAAACCAGTTGAGCTGTAACTGGGACCAGCCACTAACTGTAACCACTCGCAAATGGCACCAACTGTTCCCAGTTTTTTTCGAGATGAAACCAGTTGGCTTGCAACTGAGACCATTTGATCCCAGTTAATGCCAGTCGAAACCATTTGGATATCCAGTGGCACATTTTCACCCGGGCTCGAAATAAGACCAAGCTGCGTAAGTGTACCCTCACATACACTGGTGAGCTCACTAGCTGTCCTGGTTTCAGAGCATGGAACTAGCTAAGTTTAATTTAGACGTGAAGCTTTTTAAGGTCAAGGCTTGTCCGTTGTGTTCTAGCCAGCCGCTAGTACTCGAGCGCCCCCTAGACGGCTCCACCTCGCTCGTTCTACTCCCCTGTGCCACTCCTACGTGCGCTTTCTCTCTCTCTTTCTTGACAGCCGTCAAGTCTGTGCACTTCGATAATAATAATAAAAACTGAGGAGCGGAGGGTTTGCAAGGTGGTTGCACCGCGCAAGCGGCGATGGCACGGAAGCGCCAGCAAGCGGACCCTGAGGTGGTGCGGGCGAGGGATGCTGCAGCCAAGCGCCCGAAGCGATCGCTACCTGGGGCTGGTAGCGCCGATGCGCTCTTTCAGCGCGACTTTCTAGATAGAAGTTTCGGCCACAGCTGCAAGAGTTGCGACAACTTGTGGATCGATAATGATACCCCCATCTCCAGCATCATAAACGAGCAATTCCACGCCAACGCCATCGCTTTTCTACAGCGAGAGTTTGTCACCCCCATTCAAGAATATCACGGTGAGCACACAGTGTGCTCTACTTGAAAGGACTCGTCGGAGTTGGGTGAAGTGCTCGCAATGAGCGTGACTTCACTCACTCGTCATTTGCCTCTGGAGCTTTGCCCATTCATTATCATTCACTTCCTGGATGGGGCAGGATTTTTTATGCGTATATCGGCAGGGCGAAAAAACAAGAACGTCGGACAGAGTGCTTCTTCGAGGGGAAAGGAATATCATCAGCATAGCACTAAAAAAATCCCGCCATATCAGAAATGCCGAGAAACCCGGAACGCAATTCTAAGGTGTCCGAACGATTCGAAATATGAAGGCGTCCGAAGAGCTCTCTTTGCACACCTCCCATTTCTAGACTGCAAGAAATGTCTCGTATCAACAAATGAAGCGTTGATGTCACAAACGGTTTGCACTTACGGACTGTTCCTGGCACGACGGTTCCGCAAACGCGTGTGTCATCGATCGCCAGGTAGTCACCGTGGCATGAGTCTGAAGGCTGAAGCTGGAAGTCCAGGAAGGTGACCTCCATCTGGCAGATGTTGCCGTGAGCACGCCGAACTGTGTACACGCAGTCTGTGCCGTCTTCGTAGTCACCAGGGTAGTTGGCACTTTCCAGCTCAAACTCCATCTGCGATGCACGTTGTGATGTGGGCAAATAAGACAGAATAGACAAATGCTGCACAGCTGACGAGAAGGTGAAAAAGCTTAGTTTTGGGATACTGTTTCGACATCTCCCCCGCATTCAAATAACACGCCCATCACTGTGCACACAGGACACGGATACATGCAGTGTTGCCGTGCCGCGCAGAAAACATCATGACACGAACACCAGGCTAGACCCGGCTGATATGCGCCACGCGCTTGGGACTTTTCGCAGAGAGGAAGAAGAAATCAGCTAAACGACTTCTTAGGTGTTCGTCCGAGGTGCAGTTCTATGACCACAGTCCCATTGAGTTGTGGACACAGGTTCTCCGCTTAATAAATACGTTTATTCCAACACCCTGAGTGCTTTAGCATCATTACGGTATTATGACGTGATTGTGACGTTGCAGAAACAAGCCATCAAACTGGCAGCAATCGAGTGGCCCGGACACATGAAAACAAAGAAAGAAGCGTGCGTGGCAATATGACTAATATTTTATTGCGATATCAATTATATGGACACTCTCGGCTGGATTTTGCCGCCGGCGTCGGTGTCGACCTCAAAGTCATTCACCGTATATGTATATGTATCTATATATAAAAACGCCAGAAAAGAAAAAAAAATATTCCGGAAAAAGGCTCAGGCATGCGGAATCGAACATCTGACCTCTTGCTTGTGAGAGCAAGGCGTTAGTCACCGAGTGAAAAAGTAACACCTTCAACGTTGAAACGGCAAGCTATTTATATCTACCATTTACCGCTCGCGATGGCAATCTCGGGAGAACTATCGTGTTTTCAGCATTACCAGCAAGATCGCGCAATGACCGCACGTCGCGTCGTCCGATCGCCAACGACGCGGTGGCGGCGCCCTCTCATCTCCCACGCGTACTTCGGTCCGCGGAGGGCCGGGGGGGGGGGGGAGTTGACGACGCTCACGCGTGCGCGCGCTTATTTCGGTTGGGGCGTATATGGCACGCCTCGGGCTTTTACCGGAGCGATTATGTTGTAATTATCGGGCGCACAAAGGTCACTGCACTCGCTGCACAGTCTCCGTTTGCGAAAAGGACGCGCTTTTCAGACACAGTGAAGTAACAACTGAGACACTTGATTGATTGATTGATATGTGGGGTTTAACGTCCCGAAACCACTATATGATTATGAGAGACGCCGTAGTGGAGGGCTCCGGAAATTTAGACCACCTGGGGTTCTTTAACGTGCACCCAAATCTGAGCACACGGGCCTACAACATTTCCGCCTCCATCGGAAATGCAGCCGCCGCAGCCGGGATTCAAACCCGCGCACTGCGGGTCAGCAGCCGAGTACCTTAGCCACTAGACCACTGCGGCGGGGCCAACTGAGACACTTAAAATCACGTTCTGCTCCACCTGCGAGTACGTTTCGTGTATCATTTGTGCATTAAAGCGCAGGGCACGTTTCGATCTGCTTGCTATTCTGCGCATGACTTTCGGATTCATTGCTAACACGTTCATTGCTTCGCCTTTGCGGCAAAGCTGTGACTTCTTTAAGTATAGCACCATTACGCTTAACCAATGTATGATATACTCGTGTGCCGTTGGAAGAACGTAGCAGCAATAAGATATTGAACTGAATCGTAACGCTTTGATCACAATGCTTCTGTGTCGAATCCATGTCTTTGATATGAATGGCACAGATCGAACTTCTTTTGAGCCCCTAATACCTGGTTTCAAACTGTGTCTGTAAATACCTGGCCCATACTTATTTAGAAAACAAACGTCTGTACTTTGAAGCGTTATAATGCAAGCCTAGTGCTATTTAAATACCTGGTCTGACATTGGGACAAATATGTCCGTATTTGAAAACAGGGGGCAACAAACTCAGCTTACCTTAATGCAGAATGGCAGCTTCTGGGCCATCAATACATCTACTGGTAGATTCACATATCGACATTTCTGTTACACAATTCACCCCAGTCACGCATCAACTAAAACAATGCAAATGCGAACACTTCGTCATGTGTAAAGATGCTGGAAGCCTGCGTGGGGGTTTCACTGTCTTGTAAACATCTCTGTCGATGATGATGGAAGCACACTCAAGAGTATGGTGCTTACGGTTTTCACCCTTTTGCAGCCCGTTGCTTTAATTGATACGGATGGATTGGATTATAATGACTGTTTCGATTTTTTGTGCTAGATTACTTTTCAACTGTTCGATGTAGAAAATGAAAAGACTTTCAAGTGTGATACCAGGATACTTCAAGAAATGTATTCACCTATACAAGAAGGTGCGAAGAACACAGCCGAATGACGCACCAACGGTTTCCTAGAAACTCTTTACTTCATTTAGATTCATGACTGATGCCCTTTATGTCTACATGAGGATTCATCACTGTCATATATATATATTTATAATTACACCCAAAGAGATTGTAAAGACGATAGTAGTAGCGTCCACATGTTCCATTTCAGCTCTGTGTTATATGAAGTCGCAAAAACAAAACAATCTTATCGATCTGTGAGAAGGAGTGCAATGGGCGTGCAGTATGATGCTTCATCTATTTTTCTTCTGAGTTCATTTTATTCTTCAACTTATATCGTGGTGAAAATTGTGTATCTATTTTAGATATCAGCCAGGGAAAGCAATTTACTTCAATGTCAATGTTACTTTAGCAGCTGCAAAAAATTTCACGAGGTTGAATCATGAACACTTCCACAGAGCTTTTCCAAATGTTGAAAACCAAGGTAAAACAGTCGTAGGGAAATTCAGGCTCAGTATCAGTATGTCACCTAAAAACACCAGCAAAGACCAGAAGCAGGGCAGTGCTGTAAATCTGGGTAAAATACGAAGGCCCGACAGCGCATGTAAAAGCTCTGGCGGCCACGGAGGAAGAGTCTGAGCAACGGTCTAATAATGGGCGCTCCAAGTGGTTTATTATTTAATTTTGGTAGTATAAAAACGTGGTGGCGTATCAGCTAGAAGACTGGACTACTTTGCTGCGAAGCTCAGGATAGATCTTACCTCAGTGCACATATTTCTTGGTTTTACTGAAGGTGGTTTTCACCCACACTGCAGGATACGGAAAACTCGAGGCGTATTGGCTAGTACACGAACCACGTAACATTGTCAACGAAAGTGAATGTTTTCAAGAGTTATGGGGTATTTAGGAGCATAACTCTAAAGAATTATAACGTACGGTAAAGTGGGATAGGTGCAACAAAGGGTCGTGCTGTGGACAGCAAGATCCCACCACGCATGCGGAACTGGTAGTTTAGACGGTAAGATTTATTAGGTATTACGTATATTGCTCCAGGTTCGGCACAATACCATGCTGCGAGCACCATGTAAGAGAACACAGCAACCGAAGTGGTTGATCATAGGATCTACATTTAATCTTAAAGGTGTCCTGCGTAATCATTGATTGATCGTGGTGTCGAAGTTTGTTGTCTCCCAAATCCACTACCGGAAAAATTTCTCGAATAGACAAAGCACGAGCAGTATTGAGTGGTTTGTCGCGTGCTTCAACCTATTTGTCTCTTCTACTTCCCGACAAGCATGCTGGAAGCTACACGAGGAGCCATGGCATGGGGCAGAAAATTGACGTCAGCGCCTCTTTTGATCTTCAACGCCCATGACGAAGCGCGATTGCTCTCCTAAGTTGTTGTTTCTGTGGGCTCTGATGTTGTGGCCAGTATGTATTATTAGCAGGCTATAGATCGCGGCGACGTCATGTGGCTGCACCGTGATGCACGAAGCGTATCTGATCCAAATGCCGCTCCTGATTCATATCAGCTATTGGTCATTAGCATGCTAAGTTCAGCGTCATACAGCAGGCGCCGGCTGTTCTGAAGAAAGGGAGCACAGGTCTATGCGTTAAAAAGAAGGCGCCTGAGAAAACGCCTGCATCGGGTACCATGCACTTGCCAACTCTCCTTGACGCGCACCACTGCAAGATTTGGCTAAGATGTCCATTGCAGCCTGAGCTTCCCGAAGAGCATACGTTTTCACCCAACACTAGGCGTGGTTTATGAGCCCTCTGAATATCACTATAAGCCAGTTGAGCTGTCCGCGCATCTGCATATTTACATGTCCGCGCATCCGCGCATCTTCACATGTTATAGGTAAGTAACAATCTGTGCAATCCCTACTGAAACGTTCCGTATGAAATCTTACGGAAAATATATGGACTCCGTAACATTCCCTTATGCTACATATGGAAAAAATAAGGAGTTTTATGGAAATATACGGAAGTTGTATGGCATTTACGGAAAGCTTCTTATGGAGTATATGGAAGGATAAGGAAATTGTATGGCGTATACGGAAGGCTTTTTATGGAGTATACAGAAAGATAAGGAAAATGTATGGCATATATGGAAAGCTTTTTATGGAGTATATGGAAGGATAAGGAAACTTATGGAGCATACGGAGAGTTCATTATGGAAGATATGGAAGGATAAGGAAAGTGTATGGAGTGTACAGAAGCTTTCATAAGGAAAATGCCGAATGTATGGTCTTACGGAAATATACAGATTTTGTAAGGTGCTTACGAAAATGTGCAATAGTGTATGAAAGGCATGTGGATTGTTGCAAAAATGTGGAAACTCTAGAGTTGTTGTCACATTTTCAGCAGGAAATCCGAGCTCTATAAAGTTATAAATGAATTCACAGTGACATATATAGTACAAAAGAATAGCGCAGGCTAGTCTGTGTTGTCAGTCACCGCTGTTCGCCCTTTTCCAGAATGAATACAACTTCTGCAGATGACCAGGGGCTAAAGTCTGTCAAACGGAAAATGTGTCATTCACAAGGAATGATAATAACTGTCATTTTACTTCCATGCTGTCACACGAAAACAAATCAAGCAAAAAAAGCATAACTTCATGGGCTCGTTTTTTGGTAGAAACAATAATAATGAGAACTAAATTCAATGAGAAAGAACTTGTCAATATTAATGATACTGTTCTCATTAACATTTGCAAAGAGAAATGTCATTTTAAAATATCGACCATGAGCTTAGCTCTCCTGAGCACCGACAAAAGAAATGAAAATCTATGAAAAGTAATTTCATGTAGCCTAAAAATAATTTTTTATTGATAGTATGTGCTCCTACACTATAAATACAGCTATACACTACTTGCCACAGCTTCACGACAGATACGAGGTAGGGGCAGAGGGAGTGGGCAGAAAAATAATTAATTATGAGAGCACAACTGATATGTACGGACACATAATGGTGCTTATCATTGATGCTCGGATGGTCGTGTATAGAGCTGGGTCGTTTTGAGATTTTCAAAAGCATTGTTTCAGACCACCATGCAGATTACGCTTTAATTGTAGTGCTACATAAGACACAACTTATGGGCCAGCTTTAATGAATAAGAAGATTATAGGTTAAACAAATGCTTTAAAATACATCATATCATGGCTGCATGGACGCATACAAGCTATGTAAAGCGCAATAAAGTGAGGACACATGAGCTTACTCTTGATGCTTCAGTTCTACATAGATGCTTCAACTGTGCTGCAAAGAAATTTAACCAATATCTGTGTGTGCAACATTGTCCATTTTAAACTATCTATATATATATATATATATATATATATATATAATTCCTACTGCGAGTTAAGCTACGTAGCACTCCATACCTCTTCCTTTTATTAAGGGCAATTTTTCAAACAATCAACATTATTCATTTTCTGTCTCATGACTTCGTGCCCGCAATTCTTGGTTTGGCTCGATCACAATTGTGCAGCCCTTATTTTGGAGGAATCAAAAAACATCAACCAAAATGTATTTTGGAACTGCTTCTCGGTGATATTGCCTTCCCTCAACTGCCACAGCTTGAGATTAGTCATATAGCAAGTCTCGCGCATACCTATGGCCTACCCTTGAAGAAACTGGTCCGGCTGTGAAATGCTCAGTTTTATCTCAAATAAATTTTTTGGTTTGAGTTTTCTCACTTCTCGGGTCCCTTCACAATCAATCAGACCTAATGTTCCCCTTAGTCCTTACTTTTGTTATATTATAAAATAAATAAAAAAATTAATAATGAAAATAAAAATACTAATAACTGTTGCGCAAAAAACACAGTCCCACATACGTACTTGAACGCAATATTGCTTTTATTCTGTTTTAGAACCTAAGGCATTCGAAAAGACAGCAGTACAATGAAAACGTTGAAAGAAAACAACAAAAAAAATTTGACTTGGCGGGACTCGAACCTGCGCCACTTAGTTGTGCTCCTGTACGTGAACTGAGTGCGTTAGCTCGCTGAGCTATTCGCGCTGAGAGTTTAGGTGCGTTTAAGTTTTGTATATAAATTTGCTTTTTACACGCTATGTGTTGGCATATTTATGTACGATATGCGATCGTATCTATTGTTGTGTGCATATGTTTTGTGATTGTATATACGTCACATGCTTTTCGCATGTCTTTAAACTATAGATTGCTGCCCCGCCGCGGATGAAAACAAGTATTTTTACACCCACACAGAAGCTTGAGCAGTTGAAGGTTGTTTCCCGGGGCTCTCTTGCGATTGAGTCGGCCACCACAGGGAATTAGAGTGATACGCCATTAATCCCTGCATCTAGCTGTATTCCACTTAGTAGCTCTATCGCTTGATGACAAATCGAGCGCGGGGCGCGACGCTATTGCGCACGACCATGCCTCGCGCAGCGGCGATGTCAGCTGATTGCGCCGGCCGGCTTGCTTCGATTTGCTTCAAAGCAAAGAAATGTCATACCTTGAAAGATTGCGTACTGCACTATGTCAAAATGTTACTGCTTTGTAGCCATCCTATGATTCATTCAGAATTGATAACTCTGATATCACTACTGTAGAGCTTTGCGTCGGCGACACGCACCGAACGTGAAACCGCACTACGTCTGTCGTAGGAGCAGTAGGAGGCCGTCGTCTGCTAGAACAAAAACAAAACAAAGACCTGCGAAAATATTCATAAGTTGTAACTTGTTTTTTGAATAACCGTTTATCACTTTTAAAGTTATTTTGCCAGATAACGTACATTTTTTTTCAGTTTATAGCAGCGACAGATGTTTTTTTTTTTCCTCACACAGATATCCAAGTCAAATCCATTCACAGCTAAAGCCACATGATGTTTGTCTTCTTTGTTAACGTAGGCATGCCGTTTCGGTGTGTCTCTCATGTGTTCGCGCTGCTACACACGAGAGCACGAAATGTTAAATTTACGCAAGGAAGCGCCGTTCCTCGTTCGTGTGATGTGCTAAGATTGCGCCCTATTCCCGCGGTTGTTCGAGTGCGGAACAAGTGCGAGTCGTCCAAGAAATCGGCGGGTTGGCGGGCGCTCGAAGGACTCCGAGGTGACGGCTGACGCCTGTGGTCGCTTCCCTCAGGACAGTGTGAAAGAAAGTAAAGGTAAGGAGGACACTTTTTTATGTAGACCAAGTATGCCACTCAGTGCAAGTGTGTGTTGCCGCACTCGAACGAGGCGTCGTGAAACGGCAACCTTACGCGCCTTTGCGAGTTCGGTTGCCGATTCGCTTTCACAACGCTAACGCTAGCAGAGCCCTGGCGCATCGGCGCGGCCTTACTGGAGCTAATTCGAGACAACTGCGGCAACATGCATGTGTATGGTGATCGATTTTTTCATATGTGCAATGTAGTGAGGAAGACGCACACGGCGCTTGCTACGTTGTTGATTAAACGAAGCCTGCAGTGCCATTTGATGCAAAGCAGCATTTTGTTTACGTTCGCGGGCGATACAATTTGTAACTTGGCTCGATTCACCTAGCCAACCGCCTAAGTGGGTTGATTAGCATACGTTCACGGTAGAGCGTTATTGTGTCCCGAAACAGTGGCGTGTGCTTGTTCAAAGATATAATGTGTGTGTCTAGTGTAGAGAGAGAGAGAGAGGTGTTCGTGCAATCTGCATGTGTACCTGCAAGACGCCTTTGCTTGTAACTAATAATGTACCGGCCAGCACCTACATTGTACGCCTGACTTTGAAGAAAACTTGCATGCACAATGTGAGATTTTGTAATCTGCCAGAGTTGCTTTTTATAAAATAATACGCTGCCAGCATGTTCAAAATATGTTTCGCTGCTGTGTGGCAGGGGTGCGGTTATCACGCTATTGTGTAGTTGCTGATGCAAGCACTTATAGTTTTGATGCGTTAATATTTCTCATCTAACTCATCAGGTGTTTGGCTGTTTCAGCACAAACAAGGCAAAGAGAGAAGGAAGACGGGTAATAACAGGACCAGTGCCGACTTTTGTTTGCAGGAGAATACCCATGTTGGTGTATTTATTGTGACAGCCTTTCTGTGTTGCTTTTTTGCCCAATTTATGCAACAACACAGTTGTCAGCAATATAAGAGAGAACACTGAAATTAGCTTTTAAAGATCATGGTGACTAAATGCCTAGTAATTCACAGCACAAAGTAACAACAAAAGACATCAGTATGATCAATGTGGACGAGTAGTCTTGCATCTAAAAAATATATTGTGCAAAATGTTGCCTAAGTAAGAAACCTCCTCTATGTTTGCAAATAGTGTGACGTCACTTCGAGCACCGTGCCAGCCATTCCCTCCCTCTGTGCAAGGGCTGGTTGGCAAGGAAGTTGTTTGTGACGTTCCTGATAGACCACTGAGATGTATGCGATTCTAAACCTGTAGCTTAATATATACGTAATCTTTTGTGCAGTTACATCGCTGCATCTGACACCTACAACTTATTTGCATATTTACATTGCTCCATTAGGACCTAACACACAAACTTGTTGTTTGCATTGTCACTTCATGAATATCGAGCGGTAAAGGTACTGAGTATATGTGAAACAAGAATCTCTGGTTATTACATGAAGACATATGAGGCCTTCGATAAAACGAGTTATACCTTTATTGGGCTTGCGTACTCGTCGGGGCGATTCATACATGCAGCTTCAGCAAATGGTGTCTTCCAGCCCGGTCACCATGCAATTTTTTTCTGCACACTGCGCAAACACCGAGATGTACCTACTCGCAGATGGTCGCGTCAAGTGCATATTTACCTTGACTAAAATGTCGAATCAAGTTTTTTCATCGACCGGTCCCTGCCATGAGTGCTAACGTCTTCGCAAACAAGACACATTGTTATTGACACTGCACACACCACACACAATATTCTCAGTTGAACCGATATTCTCAATACCTTTCAATGCACACTACATGCTGCAATCAACAGTGCGCATTTTTGAAGACTATGTCGCTGTTGCTCGCACAGGCCACCACGTGTGTTTACTTCTTCAAGATAAACAGACAGCGTGGCAAATATTTTACCACACAGTCTACCACACAGCTAGATGTTTGCTGACACATACTACAGCTAATGTCGACATTGTAACGTGAAGTGGGAGCTTTGAAAAATTAAAACTTGCCCCAAACACCGCACGACTGTACCGGGCTGAGCCACCAGCGGGAGTGTTTTTCCAGCCACACCTTTTACATGTGCCAGTGACATCATGCTGTGACGTACCTCGGTAGGGGCCTATCGCTGCATACTTTATGTGAATGAGGGTCCTGTTAGTGAAAGCAGGCATTGTTGATTTCGTAACTTGTTCATTCCCAACTGGTCCTTCATTTGCACGAGTTGTCTGACTGATATTCAGGCGAACTTTTGTGCAATAAATTATACAGTTGGCAGCCTGTGCTTGCCCCATACTGTTTTTACTGGTGTTTCTTGTTGTTACTTCGCACTGCTCATTACTGCTCACCTACAGAAACTAGCCTATCTTGCCGCTGTTTTGGACAAGATGCAGCTTGCAAGTGCGATAGTGTTCATAACTCTAAATTCTCAAGCAAAAATTATCAATTAATATTCAGTTAGTTGCATTCATATCAGTACATTATAAGAAATCATTGATTACACATGAATCCATGTTCCTTCACATCATGCTCACAACTTTTATATCAAATTGAATGGTGTTTATAAAAAACATGGGTTTTAGCTAAACTTCATGCTCTTTTCTCGAACAGCTGACAAATCGCTATTGCATGCTTACTTGCCATGAAATGGACTGTGTTTGAAATACATTGCAATTCTTCACCGGACGGCCAGTACACTTCACATTGGGGGAACATTTATTAACCATGAATTGATTAATTAAGAACGGAAAGAAAGAAGCGGCAGGCCAGGATACTTGATATTGGCATCCGTTTTGCTACCCAGCGCATTATCATGCAAACTTCCTATAGAGTGGTTATGCGTCTTGCATGTGTGTCTGTAAACCAAGAACTTTGGGTAGAACTATATTTATCTTACAAATGGTTGCAGGACTGTGGAGGCTGTAGGGCTGCTTAGGAATGGTGGAATCCCTGGACATGTGTTCAACCTTGCTGCATCAGCTCCTTGGTGTTTTCACGGCATCTTTACAGATGTGTTGGGTGAGTAAAGCAAGCAGGTTTCAACACAAGAAAAAGTATAATATGGCAGCACCTCTTGTGCGTGCCTTACATCCCAAGTATATCAAATATTTATCTTGCTCCTTGTGGCCTGTAATTTTTAAAAAGACACTTCTTTTTGCTTTATATTTGAGTCTTGATGCTTCGACAGCAATGTATTTGTGTTTGACAGCAAGTGTTCTTGAACAAATAACTGATCTCAGTAATGACAAAACACCCTTCGTACTTGGTCCTTAGCATAGGCTAGCATATATCTGTAGCAGATTCAATTATTCATTTTTTGCTGGGATGATAATGGGCAAGTAGCAAAGGCAAGTTCAGATTGGAGTGGTCGGTGACGTCTGTTTAGGCTCTGCCATATTGCTTTGCAACCAGAGTTACTTGTGGCCACATATACAATGAAGCCACATGACGTGCATTCTAAATGAGATTACCATATCACATTTCACTGCATCTTAATATGTGCCAAACAAATGCAGATATCATTAGCTTGCCACTATAAAGGGATCCTAAACCAACACAAGGTTAAAATTTAGTCGTGGTGTTGCAGCTGTGTATGACTCTACAATGGATGCATAGCCGTGATAATTTGTTTATATGTTGTCGCAATAGTGATGTTACACACATTGTACGATACAAAAGAGGTCCTCGCTTGTTTCGCTTTTTTTCGCTATGCTTCTTTCTTGTCTCTTCTTGCCATATGCTCCTCCTCACTGTACAAGGAGCAAGGGTAGTGGGCACACAAACACGTATTTAAAAAAATGTTGTAATGTGAGCACTGAGAAGCTGAACACCTCCAAAAGGCTCAAAGAGGTAAAGGTATTGTTTCTAGCTACTTTTTGGGCACCCATAGCTAGTTGTGCTGCTGCAGTTAAAAAATAAGTTAAATGTTAAAAATTAATTGGAGGTGGTTTGGCACCAATAATTGCAGTTACATACAGAACTAGGTTTCAATGCGTAAGCAAAATCTGTTCACTCTAAATCAAAAATAATGATATCTGAAATTCAGGAAATATTCACAGAAAAGCTCAGGAAAAGTAAGTGGTTGCCCTTTGAACGTGAAGGAGATGACCTTCTTCTAAAAGGTCAATAGACAGTTTAGTAGTCTCGATATTACATGCACTATAAAATATTCTGGTGTGGTGCTTTTCATGCATGTTATAATGAGAGGGGTTTTTAATAGAACTGTTGTCACTTTGCCGTGTGTTGCTGAAATTGTTCACATAGTTATAATACATGAATCACTTTATGCCTTTTGATTTTATGCACATGGTTTGCTTACCAAGTCGGTTTAACTTCATTTGGATAAAAACATAAATGCTCTAAACTTTTTATTATTATACAGCAGGTTTATTTTTAAAATATGCGACCATTGACGTGAACGCAGTTGGTGGCGTGCTTGATTAATCCTTCACTATCACCACTCTAACTACACGTGCTACAGTGCATAGTGTGACAAAAGTAATGGTACTTAACATTACTGGCTGCATACACTTTTATGCCTCAAAATGTGTTAAAAAGCCTGGTAAAAATGTGTGTACGTTTTTTTTTTGCTCGAACTAAATATTCTGGTCTACTCAAAGTAGCTTCCGCTCTTTTAAGGTCCTCAAACTATTAGGTGTTCAAAAGAAGTATCAATGCCATATGCTTTCTTTGTCAGCCTACTCATCACTCCAATAATGAGTTTTACCCGACAACATTACCCAGTAAAATATAGGGATGTTATAAAAAGTAATGTCAATTCCATTGTCAAAAAATGTTGCCAAGTTACGTTTTTGTTCACTTTTCTTTTCAAAATTTTGTTAAAGTTACTTTTGATAACATCCCCTATAGTTTGTTTGGCATCATTTTCTGCTAGTTCTCATTATAATGTGTTCAACAAAGACAACAAACCCTTAAACTTATAGTTCTTTCCTTTACTCATGAATCGGAAACAGTGAATCTCAGTAATCCTAGCGGTGTATGACTTGTTTTTTTTTTTTTTGATCAGTTGTGCATGTGTTCAAGTACATGCATTTAGGTGGGAGGGCGAATCATTGCCACCTCCTGTGACTAGCAGATTTTCTGAGAACTGACAGATGCGTAATGCTGCCAAAGAAGTATAGGGATATCGGAAGTAATCGTAGCGTAATTTCAATCGTAATGTAATTGCCAGTAGGCAAAAAAAGGTGTCTCACACTCGCCATAATGGTAACAGGCAGCGCTGACTGACTCTTGCATGTATAAATGCACATATATACCGTACAAAATGGAAGAGGGATAGCTGCCATGGTAGCTCAGTTGATAGAGCATCGGACATGTTATTCGAAGTTTGCAGGCTCGGTCCCTGTACAGGGCAGGTTATCTTTTTTCCTTCTACTTTTCTTTCTTCACAATTACAACACTTCTATTCTTCTTGAAGATTTTCTGGTGTAAAAAAGGTACCTTATAATCTGAAGAGGCAAACAGAATGTGCCAGTGTACGAGTTTGCTCTTGTAGTGGTTATAAGTAAGATATGTTTTGAAAAAGAAATCATTCTGCCACTTGCCTAAAGAATGGCTACAGGACATGGCACTGGATGCACTTTGTTATTTTTGAATCAAGCTATCTTGTATTCTATTTTTATAAATTACATGGGATACACATGACGGTATCACACACTTTAATGCCACAAAGATTATGCAGCGAACAATGTTATAAATGCGAAATTGCATAAGGATAAGGCAAAAACTGCACCCTCAACGAGAATGTACAGGGAGCACAGGGTGCAGGCGTCATTCCTTCTGCCCGTGCTTTTCAAGTGCGAGCTGTTTTCACCTCGTTCTGACCAACTAACTAAATTGAGATGTGTTGTTATAGTGCAAGAGGATGCTCCACGGGGAACTAGGTTTGTCTCAAACTCTGTGTATGTCTTTCAATCTATATGGTGCCCGGTTGAAGAGTTCATGCAGACCAGATCGTGTAAAACAGGACCGTGTAAAATGGACCGTGTAAATAAAATAAGATGGACCATGTAAATAAACAGGATCGTGTAAAATGTCGTTTTCGTGTGCAACTGTAGTTGTGGTTGTGCTGAATGACCTTTCTTATATACACTACATAACAAACTTGCTCCTTTAAAGTCGAGTGCATCTTCGGATCGATTGTAAATGTTTGCATATGCGAGGCCTTAAGTGTTATAATAAATTCCTCAGTGTACCACGAGGAAATGTGTGTTCAGCGAAAATTTGCATAATATTATATACAACTCTTAAAGCCTCGTCTACAACTTTGTGCAGGTTGACCTTGAGCAGAAAACGAGGAGCGGCAGCAGCCCCCAGAAAAGAGCAAGCACCCTCCAAGCTCCCGAAGCTCTCTTCGACAGGAACAGCAAGGTCACTGTGTGGCATTGAAAACCATTGCAAGGAGTGCCTTATCAGTACACTGTGCTGCTCTTTCATCGCAGAAGACGAAGTTGACCACTCCAGAGGAACTTCACGCTGTGTATTGTGAGTGCTTCAGTGGTTTTGTTTTTGTCCAGCCAGCAGTTGAGAAATCATGTGTCAGATTCAGCCGGGATGGCTGGAGGGAGTCGGGCAGGCATGTTTGGACATTTGTCTAGCCAAGTAGTGCCTATTTTCGCACTGGTCCTGTTGGAGTTACTGCCACAATCACAGAAGCTACGTCACCTCTCTAAATGTACAGATGTGTCGGGGAAGATTAGCTGCATTAGGTTTTTCTATAACTGATAGCTGCCAACATTCTTCATTATACAGGAGTTTTGTTCCTCACTTATGGGTGTAAAGCCCGCCACAGAAAAAATGTAACA
>WOVY01001096.1:30000-50572 GCA_013436015.1 Rhipicephalus annulatus | reverse complement strand
AAAGCAGATTCCTTGTGGCTTCAAGTGAACTTCCTTTTTCATGTTTAGTATGCTAGCATTAAAAACTACAAATAACACTCCCACAGGCTCCATGTATATATACTTTTAATAATATCTGTTATTTAACATCCCAAAACCATGATACAGTTATGAGAGATGTTATAACTACAAATAACGCTTCCACAGGCTCCATGTATATATGCTTTTAATAATGTCTGACATTTGACATCCCAAAACCATGATACAGTTATGGGTGATGCCATAGTGGAGGGCTCCATGAATTTCGACCATCATTTACGTGAACAGACATCGAACAGTACACTGGCCTCTAATGTTAATCTCACCTCCATCAAAATATGGCTGCCTCGTCTGGGATCGAACCCGCTAGAGCAGTCGAGCACCGTAGCCACTACACCACCACTGTGGTGGAACCAATTCATTTCGATTGATTGCCCTATTTTACCACTATTTCAACACCAGTGAGTGTGCTGTGAAACATCAGTGGTCAGTAGGTTTTCTGTTCAAGTTATGTGCAAAGTCAAAAAGCACAACAGAATGAGAATGTGCGTCTTGACTGGGAGTCTTGTGATCTATGGTAATTATGACAGTGTCTCCGAGTCCAGCAATGGCATGTCATGAGAAGGGCAATGTTTTACGCTTGCATACGAAGAATTGTATCCTCGGATGCATAAGCACAATAAGGTGAGAAAATGTAATTTCGGAGGCGACTCTGCGCTGTGTTAGCGAAGTTAGCATTAATATTCGGCCCATTTGCTTTTTGTCGTTAGGAGCTCCACATTCAACTCACCGATGATGCTGACCCGTTTTTCTTCTACACGCTCACTCTCACTGAGGACGACTTCCAGAGGCAAGTTTCCGACATTATTCTTTCTCCTTTTAGGTCTCCTTGACAATTCAGGGTTTTCAGTCTGGTTTGTGTGTTGGCTAGTCAAACCTTGATGGGCTGACTTATCTAATACAACAAAGTGAATCTGAGGATACGTTGGGAGTGCATCATTCTGCTTAATATTTTGCTCCTATATTGAAACTAAAGATGTGAGGTACAAGAAGGCCAAATGAATTTTTGTTTTATGTTAATCAGCAATACATGAAAACTAACAACAGTGCATCAAAATTTCCACAGAAGTAGCTTCAGTAGTACTCCTCGGTATGTGTATCACTGGACACAATAAATATGACACAAAATGGAGTTTACAATAAATGAGAAAGGAATTTCAGCATTGTTTGTACAGCCAAACCTTGTGAGAACCAAAAGGCACCAGGACCATAATTGAGTTCGTTATATAAGACATTAGTTGTAACAGATATAAATTGGCACCAAAAAGTTGGCAATCTGGTTCGTGCAGGATTCCTAGATAGAAAAATAAGTTAGTCTACATTACAAACCCACTATAAATCAGGTAAGCCTTACTAGTTAATGAGAAGCTGAAATTACAACAGAACAAAGTTAATTTGACAAAACAGGTGTGTACTCGCATTTACTGGAAGAAAGATAGGACCACATTATAACAAAACTTTTAATTTTTTTTTAAATTTGCTTGTCAATTGCATTTCATTATTTGTTTTGCTTTTTCTGCTACCTTCCAAGTTTTGATTCTTGCACAAAGCAAATATATCTTCATTACAGCTGATGATGCGCTGGTGCTTGTATCATCGGTTTTGTTGGAAAAATAAAAAAAACAACATTGAAATTAAGCACAGCCAGCCAAACTTTGCTGTAACTGATTATTTGCTATATCAGTGTTTGCTATAATGAGGTTCAACTGTTCTTCAATTCCTTTGCGTGGTCCTGGCTGTGAAATTGTTTGAATGCCAGTGTCAGTCCTGACTAAGAAAACTTGATTTTAATGTGCCACGTAAAAAAAAAGGCATGCCATGTGCCTCTGGTTCTTTTCGTTCCTCACAACGCTTCTTGCATCCCACAGCCTCAAGGCTCAGCAGGGTCTCCTGGTGGATTTCCTGGCGTTCCCGCAGAAGTTCATTGACCTGCTCGAGCTTTGCACCAAGGATGAGCAAAAGGTTCAAACGGCTTAACTCTCCCTTGCCCCACTTCCGTCTTGTGTGCATGCCCGTGTAAAGTCTTGCTTACCCGCTGCCCGCCTCAGAGGGGGCCCCGCAATGCGTTTTCAGTATGGTCGGAAAATGCTGCTGATTGTTAGTCGAGGCTTCTGGTGACATGCGAGCCAAATGTTAGAGCGCAGCACATTGCCTGGGATTTGCAATCAGTTTTCAAAGTCGGCTAGGAATCTTTCCCCTTCTTTCTACAAATGATGTCATATGCCCAAATAACAACACCATATCCCTAAACTCGTGCCAATTGACTGATTTGAGCATTGTCAGCTGCTTAGTTACTGAAGCTGCTGCAGGAGGCCACTACTTGCTCATGCTTGGAATCGCAATGAAAGTAAGCAGCACGTTCAAAGGAAGAAAAAAAGTATTCAAGGTTATGACACATGTGTGATGTAGCTTTTTCCCCCATGCTGTCCCTCTCTGTTCAGCTTCCAGAACACTGGTCAGGACAAAAGAAGAGAAAAAGCAGTTGCAGTGTGCGACAATCTCCTGACTCCAGCTTGTCCTTGAAAAATTTTAAAATGTTGGCGGCGGTCGACTCGGGGGGAACAATAAACTCCTTTAATAAGGCCATTCCATTGTTACTTTTAAAAGTGTCGCTAGGCCCCTATAAAATGGCCCTGCAACATTTTTTCAATCAGCCATGAAATGAATTCACTAAGGTAGCCTATTGCCTCACGAATTCACTGCCACAAACATTTTTACAATCCGTCCAGTGTTAGCAAAGTTCCAAAGATTTGTCGACTCTGCGATTGCATTCTGTCTTTTCTCATCTCTACGAAAGTGCTGGAAGCTAAGCAAGGAAGGATGGGAGAGTGGAAAAGAATGCATCACGCACATCTCATGACCTTGAGTACTTTTTCTATATTTTTTTTTCTTCAAATAAGCAGCTTTTCTGTGCGATCATGTGCACACACGTGGACAATTTTCGATCTTTTGCAGTGGCCCAATTAACGACCTAGCGTGCGGTGCTGAAATCTGCCAATGGCTTTGATGAGGGTTTTTCGAGCTTAAGCATCATTTGTCAAGAAAAATGAAAGAAACTGTTAGCTGACCCAGAGGATTTATTGTGAATTCCAGGCTGTGTGATGTGCTGTAATATTTGGCGTCACTTCAACTACCGATTGGCAGCATGTGCTGATCATGCTCAAAAAGTGTTGAACAATTCTTTTAGGAAAGAGAACAAAGAGCTGGCGTTTTATACATGCATCATATACTATAGTTCCTCTGTTTAACAAAACATGCTGTACTAGAGCACCGACACGTCAATTTCAGGGTGCAAAAAACTTTGAAGCATAGTCAGTGCCTCATGATTTTCTGGCCTCAGCATTGCTGGTGATTCTTAAATCATTGCAGGTGGAAAAGTGAATACTTACATTGGCAGCTGTTATCATGTAGTGAGGCTCAATACTTGTCGAGTGCAACATGATATTTAAGAGTAAAGTAATATGTTTTCAATCAGATCAAGTTGGCTGTCACAGCAATAAGAGATACAATACTGTGGCATGCCTCTCAATGTTGATCATCAGTGTTAACCAATGTACCGCTTAGCAGTATGTTTTAATAGAGCTGCTGTAGAGCTATTGCCGACGTTGACGATCGTCCTTCATTGGTTTTTCAACTTCTCTCGCCTACCACAGGACAGCCCCCGGTTCGTCCTATCTCTTACGGTCCACGGCCGCATTGGCTCGGATCCGGCCATCCTGGATGTCGTCGAGGTTAATCCTTTCAAGCACCTAGTCCACCTGTCGCTCAAGCTGGCCTCTGCTCCCGACACTGTTGTCCGCAAGCACCTGAGCTCTACCCTGCGTCATCTGAAGGTGCGGTTCTCTACATTTGCGGGATCTGAAACTTGACTCGATATGACAGTAAGCCACATAAGCAGTTTGAGAAACCGTGTTTGCTTGGATGTGATGACGATGTGCTAGATGGTTCCAAAGTAAAGATTGATGCCAGAAGATATGTGTTTGATTCACGGGCGGTCGAATTGTGGAGCACTTCCTTGACAACCTGTGTGCATAAACTTTAACAGCGTACTAGAGGGCAGTCTGTTGCTAGTGTTTGTGGTCGCTGCAACACATGATGCTTCAGCCAGCGTAGGAATGATTGGTTGCGCATAGATCTGCCAAAGCTTCGATCTTTTATCTCCATGTGGCCTTCAGCCGCTTGGTCACTGGACAGAGTTCAGCAAAAATTCAGCAGTCCCACTTCACCATCATGACTCCTTTAGGCTTACTAATTCAAATCAGCTCAAGAGGTTTACGATGAGCCCCACATTTTTATCTTATTCAAAACAGAAACAAAAACTGAACAATAAAGTTACAAGCACGCTCATAGTTTGAGGGCATATCCATGTACTACCCACCATTCCCATAGAGGAAAGAAGTGTAAACTTTAAGGGCTAATTTTTAAGGGTTCACACCGTGATGCCAAGAGAGGCATAGGGGACATTATTAGAAGTAATTGAGATGTAAATGTAAAGAAACAAAAGTAGACGAAAAAATAACTTGCCAGCAGCTAAACCTTGTGGGGGTGCTAACACCTCCTGTAAAGTTGTTTGCACCTCATGGTGCACATGTCTCGCGCATAGGCTTTATATAGGTGTGACAACTATCGAGCGGTAGGTGGCGTTAAGCTCACGAGCGTTTATCACCACCATCATCATCGTGGTTAGATTGGTGGCGCCGGCAGTGACGCCTGGCGGCAAGCCTTGGTGGCGGCACGGGAGAGATAAGCGGTTGGCGCGAACGGTTGTCTCTGTTGGTGGGTCCTCGATGGGCGGCACCGTGGGTTGCGCGCCGGGGGCCCTTGTGGTAAGTCAAGCGTTGGCGAAGCCGCCTTGAGTGTGTTCTTGTGTTTGTTATGTTGTTGTTGTTTAATATTGAGTAAGGATGTCTTAGTGTGTTGATAACATAATATTAATTCGGCTGACGATATCGTCAATCTAAAGGAGTTAAATAAATGTGGGTTGTTTGGTTCGGTCCGACTGCGTCGGCTGTGTCCGTTCACTCCAAGAGCATGGCGCTGTCAACATCGAGATGGCACAACCTGCTACTTTCAAATAACGCGTCCGATGTTTTACCACTGAGCTACAGCAGCGGTCATTCCCCCTCGTCCACTTTATATGGTATATATGTGCATTCAAACGTGGGGGCATCAGTCAGCACCACCTGTTGTCATTGTTAATGGACACTCGCTGCAATGGCAAAAGGAGGTGCTGACTGACACTTTCATGTTTAACAATGCTTATTGCCTAATGATGGGATATCTAGCATCTAGCTGCGGACTCCTTGGTAGATGTCTTCATCGGTATCGCTACTCAGGCTCAACTCATTGCTGCTGCTCGGGTCATTCGCACATTCATGTATCCAATTGTCGTCAGTGCCGTCCATGGCATTGGAAATCCTGGTGACCTTAGAACCCTTTATGACAATGTCTGTAGACATCGCACGCCACGCGTCTAAAGTTTGAACAGACCAGCCCTCCTTAGTCGCGACAACACTGCTGTTTTGCTGGCGAGATTTTGTTTTCTTTTTCTAAATTGGACTGCCAGCTTGATGGAAACGGCCCTTATACGAGCGTGGCCTTTAGTCGAGTTTATGCGAGGTCGCCATCATAAAAGTCACATGATGCGTTTTGAGCAAGTGGGTGGGTGGTATAGGCTACAGCCATATTGGAACACTACCGTAGCGTTCACCCGTAGTCGTGAATAAGAATATCATTGCATGGGATCCACATAGCTGAACATGAAGTACAAAGAAACAACAAAAAAGTTTTTTGTGATAACTTTGTGTAAACTTAGGTCAGAAACGTAATGCTAGAAGAAAGGGATGGCAGCTGCCCAGTGGTCTTCATAGAGTGAAACAGGCTGGAATATTCTTGGTATTACCTTCAAGATTTATTAACAGGGGTTCTGGAATTAGTGTGAAGTAAATGTCTAATGGAGCCAGCATTACTTCATTTGTGAACACTGCACTCTTCATACGCCTGTTTTGCACTTTGTGTCATCATTGCACCCTCAATTCGTCATTTGCCAGTGCAGTGTCTGTGCCTTAGCGTGTTTCCGACACTGGTTTAGTCACCAGCAATATGACTGTCACCCAGAAGTGTGTTTCAATGGACTAGTTGGTCAAGCACGGTAAAAGGTAAAAACTGCGCAAACTAGACTAGACTACAGAAGAAATGACACACAGGACAGTGCTCATCCTGTTTATCCTTTCTTCGTTCGCCTCATCTAATTTACGCCGTTTTTACTTTTTACTTTTAAAGACGGGTGTGTTAAATTTTGCACCAGCAGAACATTGACCCGAGCCACGTTGCAGGACGAGAACAGGCGGCTGGAGGCCGCGCTCCGAAGCTCCGAAACGGACTTCCACTCGCGCCTGCGGCAGTACCAGGAGATGGCGACGGAGCGGTCGCGTGAGCTGGACCGTATCCACTCCCTCCATGCCTCTCAGCTTGCGTCGTTGCGAGAGCAGCACGAGCGCGAGTTGGCAGCAGAGAAGGAGAATGTACGCAAGGTAAACATGGCTGTGTTTGAAGTTTTTTTTTTACTATGGAGGTCTGTTGTATTGAGGTTATACTGTATTGGCATATTCTGTGGTCCTGCTACACACCAAAGTGATGTTATAGTTGAGCATTACACTTGCTGCCACTTGTAGGCAGCTAACTTCCAAAAAATAATGACTGACGACGAGGAGCTGTGCTGCTAATGTGGTTGTGCAGTTTCCAGAAATCAATTCTATTTTAGTAGTGAACCTGTTTGAGCTAGCCATAATTTGTGTTTGGGGCTTACCAATAACTATCACCATCATAAATGGGTATTTGCCACAGAAATGGAATAAATCCTACTTACTCACCACTGGTCCACTAAAAATGAAGAAGGCAACAGTTGGCCTTATCTGTGTTGTTTTCGAAAAGTGCGTCTTTGAGTCTTCCCGATTCTGCCAAACTTCTGCAACACTATTCTAGTATGGTGCTTGCCGTCTTATTCTGTCTTCTAAAGTGCTGATTGAATTCAAAGCTTTTTCTTTAATCGTGTTGCTGCAGGCCAGTTCGGAGCAGCAGTTTCGCTCGGACTTGGAGCACCGGGAGACGGAGCAGAGGCTCAAGAAGCAGATCCAGGTCCTGGAGGCCGACGTCTCCATCAAAGAGACGTTGAACAAAGTGAGGACCTTTTCACGATGGAGAATCTTTATTTACCCTGTGCCATCATCATTATCGTTATAGTAGGTAGTAGTAGTACTAGCTCTAGCAGTCATCATATCACAGACACGAGTGAGTAAAAGGGAAAGGATGACAGGGAGGCCTGAGCTGACGATGATGATGACTTTCACTACAAAATACTGGGAAAGCAATTGGCGATTTCGTTCATTACATTTATTAGAGGCATCAGTTGTGTCGTACGATGAGGCGGTTACGCAGCACCTCCACCAATTGTTGTACAGTAGACTCTCAGTGAACGGAAATCAGTTAAACGGAACTATTGCTTTAACGGAACTATTGCCTCTGGAATGCTTGATTTTTTGGCTTGTATTCTGCACTCATGTTCACCTGTCGGTAAACAGAATTCCTTTTAAATCGAACATACTTTTGCGGTCTCTTCAAGTTCTGTTTACTGAGAGTGTACTGTAGGACGATTTATTCAGGAAACAGTGACAACTTTGCAGTCGGGGCAGCGCCAGTCCGATTTGAACGAAGATCTTGCGCACAGCAACTGACGCCCGAGTGCATCTTTTTGTCTTCTTCACTACAATTGTAATAAAGCAAGGGCAAGGCACCTGGTGCATCTAAGAGGCTCACATAGATAACAAGGAGTGCATACAGGGCAGGATTCGGGCTCTGCCGGCTGCAAACCACTTGATGCGGGGCATTCGCTGAAACGTTCTTGCCTGAGCCTGCAGGTCGCGCAGTCTCACTTGCCCAGTCGCGTGTAAGTGGACACATTTCAAATCTAGCTGTGGTTTTACCGCACCTCGCCTCTCGTGTCTTTCAGGACCTACAGGAAAAGCTGTCGAAGTCTGAGCAACTGTGCCGAGAGCTGTCATTGAAGGTGACGGCGCTGGAAGCAGCAGTGGGACAGTGCCAGCGTACGGCTGAAGTGCTTTCAAGGTGGGCAGCATGTGGCCATGTCCGGTAAGGCTGTACAGTAAAAGCTCGTTAACTTGGATCTCACGGGACCGGAGAAAATGTTTGAGTTAAACGAATTCTGAATTATCGAACGGAACATGAAAACAAAAGGAAAACGTACACGGCACAGACAAACCTTTATTTCTTAAAAAAGTGCGTTATTTTTGCCTGCCTCGTCGTCGGAATTTCTGACAGAACGATCTTATTTAATCCCATCAGGTGGTGGTGCGCACGTTCACTGTCGCGAGAACAAACGCAGAATGCCTCGAGGACAGCAAGGGCTTCGGCGGCCTCCTGCACGGTGCGGCGACGTCGCGTGGGCTCATCACGTCTTTCAATATCATAACCTTTCTTTCAAAATCATTTGCTGGCTGCTGTAGCCGCTTAACTCCTGTGACGGTCGCCATGAAGCGCGACGGCGCCGACAACGCGCACAAACACAGCCGCAACACGTGAAGTCACAACACAAAGAACCACGACACGAAGTAGTACACCAGTAGGCGTAGCATGTGCGTAGCGAGCAGCTGTTAGTCGACACTGGATGCGTCGACGGCCCAAGCGCTACCTAGCCACTTCCTCCTCATTCACTATCATCATCATCATATTCTGCTGCCGTTCGCTCGGTTTCGGTTTCTCCAAAACTCCGGTTCTGCCGTCGGTTACGGCAAGCGGTGCTTGAGCCTCCAAGCCGCCGAGATCGTGTGACTCTGGAGTCCTGATAGCCCTCTCCGGAGTTGTTCGAGCGCGGCTAAATCCCTCCGAATCAATGAGCACTTGACCTCATTGAAATATACACAGTTTTGCAGGGACCGTGCCGCAAGTCCGAGTTAACCGAATTTCCGAGTTAACGAGGTCCGAATAAACGAGCTTTTACTGTAGTGGTTTTAAACATGTTCACTCTACCCAGCCCAGTGTATTGAAGAGACACTAAAGAGAAAAAAATTGTTTTTCTTTTAGTTAAAGTACAATTCCATAATCCTAGAAACACTACTCTCACCGCGAGGCGACGCTTGGTAAGCGAATAAATGCGTGAAAGGAAATGCCGGTGAAGACACCACCTTGGTATTCCTGAATGAAACACCGTGACGTCATAGATTTTTAAAATGTTATGGGGGCTTCAGCTCACCGCACACGACCATATTTTTTGGACTTATGGAAAGCTGCACTTATCATGAGTGTTTCGCTATTTTTTAAATGACTTTGGCAAACGAAGGTCATCACAAGGTGTTTTCTGATAAAATGGTATGATTGTGTGCATATTAAAACAAATGAAAAAATTGTACATTTCGGTCATACAATATTTCAGCAGTCAGTTGTATCGAGTATCAAGAAAAGAGGACAAACGTTTCATGCTGGAAAAAAATTTAGAAAAAAAATGGACTCCGAAAAGTCAAGCGTTGTGAGTAAATTTTTTCAGTGATTAAAGAAATCAGGCAGCCACACACAGAAGAAAATACATAATAATAAATAAGAAAAAAAAAGGAAGTGAGAAAATGCAAAACCGCTTTTTTGTGCCAGCATTTAGTAGATTGGGACGCTGAAATAAGGCGAACGATAAAAAATTCTTCTGAAGAGTTGACATGTGCGGTGAAGTATCTTTGAATGTTTAGGATAGGGATTGGGGGAGGGAAACATTTCTTGCGTGGTGTGCAAAAAAAAATTACACCGTCTCCCGTTAAAGGGAATCGCGAGTAGCACGCGAAGCAACACGTGGGTTGATTTAATGTTCCGTTCGTCATGGGCACCTTGCCCGTTGTTAACGCGTTCTCGCAAGTGGAACACACCATTAATTTACTGTAGTTTGTGTTCCTGTCGCTCGACCCGAGCTGTTGTTGAAGCACGACATGCGGGTTTATCGCCAGGCCACACGGGAGCATGTGTGTTCTTTGCAAGTCTGCAGAATCTCGTTCCCCAACTGATTGGTGACAGAGTGTAAGCGGGAGAGGCCACAGTGTCTCACACAGGCCGCAATGCGCTAGTGCGTGAGTGCATTATGGCAGTGCTTGGGCCAGCTGTTGCGCATGCGCAGTAAAGGTGTTTACGCACTCCGGGTTGAACTCTTCCATAAGCTGCTTCGCATTTAAAAAAAAAACTCTTCTCTTCACAGGGAGAAAGATACCGTTGAAGCTGACAAGCAGATCAACGAGAAGGATGCCACCTCCCTGAGGTCTCAGGTCGACAAGTTGGAGGCCGAGTTGTCACAGAAGTCTCAACTTCTGGCTGAAACGAAGCAGCTTCTCGACAACTGTGAACAGAAGAAGGTGAGTAGGCCGTAAGGACAGTCTTATTGCCTGCCTATTCTGTGCAGTTGCGCGGAAACTCTTGACCATCACTAGCACGTGAGCTCGCCTTTCCTACAGTTTTCCGCTCAAATGTGTGTTTGTGTAGTCTCCTGAGTATCTCTCAGTATGGCTGTCCTTTCCTGCTGAAACACCAAGCTAGATGTGGTGAAATAATGCAATGAAGTCTGTAAATCTTAAATGTCTCTTACTGATATCGGATCAACAACTGTGTGCCCTGGACAAATGCTGCATATAAAAAAGTTAGTCTAGCATTGTGTTTGAGTAGAATTGTACAGGGTGTATTAAGAAATCTGTCCAATATAAATAATAAAAAATCACAGAAAGTATGTATCTGCATGCTACCTGCAGCATTACCTTTACCGTGGCAAAGGGCACCTTCAGATTTCCTACAAACATTAATCACGGTAGTAATTATAGGAATTAAAATAATTATCTTTTTAACCAGTGGAAATTTGCAGTCGATTCACATAAGCAAATTGAAGTTCTTCCTACAAATAGTCCATAACTGCTTTGAAATTTCTGATAGATGGCCACTGGTAATCACTGCAGAACGATGAAATCTGCTATTTTAGCTGGCGAAACTAAAACCGATGCACGGATGAGGGCACATACCATTCATTTCGAAAACTCCCTCAATGATGACACAGTTTCTCTCACGTTATAAACCATCAGTCTAGACCATTGTGATCCGGATAGTTTGATTCGTGGCAACGTTTTCGTGCCGCATGGCCGCTTATCGACGCTAACTTATCCTCCTCCTTCGATGCGAGAAAAACAGTGTCATCATGGAGGGCTTTCTCAAAGTGAATAGCAGATGCGTTCTGTGCTGGGTCTATTTTAGTTTCGCCAGCTAAATTAATCAGATTTCAACGTTCCGCGATGATTGCCAGTGGCCCACTTTCAGAAATTTCAAAGCAGCTGTGAACTCTGCACAGGAAGGATTTTGATTTGCTCAGTTGACTTGACTGCCTGTTTGCACTGGTTGAAAAGTTAATTGCTTCAATTTCTGTAATCACTACCATAATAATGTTTGTCGTCTGAAGATGGCCCTATTCCACAATAAAGGGAACGCCACTGGTAACATGCAGATACTTCCTTTCTGTAAATTTTCAGTAATATTGAACATATTTTTTTAAACACCCTGTATAGCATTGTGCATCTGTTGGTGCGGAAACTGTGCAGCGGCAGGTAGAGGCGCTCTTGGAGCAGCGGCAGGCCCAGCTTGGTCGACGAGAGGCGGCCGTCAAGACTCTCTCAGACGACATCCTCAAGGGTAACGAGATCATCAAGCGTCTTCAAGCTGAGCTTAGGGCCAATCACGCAAAACTACGGCTCAGGTATGCACAGAGAAGGAAGCCTTTCTTGCTACACTCCAACCTCGTTATAAAAAAGTTGCATCTAGCAAGAAAATAAGTTCGTTATATCCAAGAATTTGTTATAAAAGGTTATTCTTAACACTGTTTATATGGCAAAAGAATTTTTCATTTACTTTGTTATATTCGTATTGTTATATTGAGGTTTGAGAGTACTCCTGAGGCTGAAAGATGGTGTAGATACCCTTGTGCTACCGTATTTAAATAATTGTAAGTCACGAATGTAGATCAACCCTTAAATTGGCATGGGGAAAGAGCACTTTTTATAAAGGAAATTTTAGGCCTATGCGAATAGCAAATTATAGGTTCGAAACTAATTCAAAGTGAATAGTGATTTTGGTCGAATAATTTTGAATCAAATTCGAATGGTATGTTACACATATTATTAAGAAGAATGGACATATTTGTCATCTAACTTACCTGCTCAATTTTAAAATATATATATATATATATATATATATATATATATATATATATATATATATATATATATATATATATATATATATATATATATATATATATATATATATATATATATATATAAGCGAGGCCTGTGCAAATGACATTTTTCTTGCTTCAATGGAAGTGGCAACAACTTTGAATAGTAGCAGGATTTGGCTTTCGTGGGCTTGTGTGAATATTCAAATGCTTATAATATTTCGACGAATAGCATAGTATATGAATTCGCTTTGATTCGAATTTAAATTATTGAAAATTTTGAAGTATTCGCAATGTACGAATAGGTGCATAATAATCCGCCTGTAACCGCCTGTAATGTTGGTTTAAGGGCAGTGTAGGAGAGCTAAGTCGTGAAAATACCCATTCAGGGGAAATCCGCCCTGCCGGAAAGCCTTCTTTAAATTTAAAGGGGCCCTGCAACACTTACTGAGCATGGTCAGAAAACGTTGCCGATCGGTAGTCGAGGCTACCGAGAACGCGCGAGGCAAATATTATAGTGCAGCACGTGGCCTGCGATTCACAATAAATACTCAAAGTCTGCTGAAAATTGCTCTCTTCCCTCGGCAAATGACACTACAAGCTCAAAAATCACTTGTAACAGCCATTGGCTGACTTGAGCATGGCGTGCTCTGTCGTTACTGAGGCCGCCGCTACTTGTCCACGCGTACGTGCGCGATCGCACTGAAAAGCCGCGTATTCTAAGAGTATGTGTGCAGGTAGAGCTGGAACGCAGAAGTTACATCATAGCCATCGTCCCCAATGCACTCACAGTAGAGTGCATATATTACGGTGAAGTGCTGTCACAGGCAAAGCTGTTGCCCATGTTCTCTATTCACATTACTAGACAGCCTCGAATGCAAGCTGCCAGTTACCGAGTTTTTTCGGCACATATTGAATTGAATTATTTTCGACAGGGTTTCGAGGATTATGAGGTAGTATAAGTTTCAGTTCGCAGATTGAGGTGACAAGCCTGTTTTAATGTGTAAGTGAAGCCATATCACAGACTTCGATGTGCAAAATTTGGTTCTAGAGGCTGGCGTAAAGGTCCATGCTCTGACGCTGTTGCACGACACGTCTATAGCATGTGCAGCGTGTTATCAAGGAAGTGTTTCGTGCATTTAAACTTTTGATTGGCAGTTGCTCTTAAAGGTTTCGTGTTTACACTGTCATTAAGCATAGGCAGAATGGTCAATAAAGATGAAAAAAACACATTTCCATGCCCTGAATTCGTCTGTGACACGTCGTATGTGCTTGGCTCTCCGCAGGTCAGAGGTCATCACCAAGCAAGAGGACGTGCTGACTGAGAAAGAGCAACAGGTACAGAGCCTCAAGCGGAAGCTTGATGACCTCGAGCTGGCCAACAAAAGGAAAGAAGCTGAGGTAACTTTTCAATTTCTTTGTCATGCCTTTAATTTTAAAGAATTTTAAAGCACAGCTTTTTATGCCTTCCCTCTAGACTTGTGCGAATAGTAAATTTTAAGTTCGAAGCAAATAGCGATATTGGTTGAATAACTTCAAATTGAATTCGAAAAGTGTATATCACATATTATAAAAAAAAAATGGGCATCTTTGTCCTGACCCAACTACCCTCCATAATCCTTTCTTAAAAATTGAAACAAGGCCCGTCCCAACCCAATGATGTTCTTTTTGGTTCAAAGGAAGTGGAAACAACTTTGAATTTGACTTTCGGTAGAATGCAAGTGTTACAGTGTAAAATATGTCGTTTGAAAGTTTACTTTGATTAGAGCATATAAGTCGGAAGAACAACCTTTCAAATTTAACAAATGATGTATCGATGCGAGGGTAATATGTTCATTTATCCTGAAAGTGGGGCTTCACGGCAGTGGGGATTTTCTTTAGGTGTTTTCACAGCTTAATATTTCTTTGCTGCAGTGAAAGCATCTTCACAGGAGGTTACATGCTTTGCGTTTATTTGTTCATATTGTATACATAGAAATTTTCAGCAATTCAGATTCAAATTGAAGTGAATTTGAATACAGTAATATTTATTTGAGTATTGTAAGCATTCAAATATTCGCACAAGCCTACTTCCCACCCATTTTCGGTGTGGCCTGTCCAGTCGATTCGATGTCGTTCAATATTTAGAATGCCTGTCTAATGGTTGAACGAAAGAAGTAGAAAATTTTAAGGGCTCGTTTTCTTTGTGAGACTCGTTAATAATGAGAATAGGCAGCAATGCCAATGTAAGTATAGGGGACCTTATTAGTTGTAAATGTAAAATGTGAGGAAAGATAAGTGGCTGAAAAGATAACTTGCTTCGGGGAGCGACCGAACCTGTGACATGTGAATAATGTGTCCGACGCTCTACTAACTGAGGTACCGCGACAGCTGTAGGGTATAAACGTGCATTTCAACATTGGGAGCATCAGTCAGCATTGCTAGTAGCCATGATGTCGAGTGTAGAACACTCTTCTGTCTAATGGTTGGATCTAAACCCCACTCCTTTTGAGAAAAAAACATCTTGATTTAACTGTGGAGCATTTATTATGTGCGAAATTCCCTGCATTGCCATTCTCTTGTAGGGCTGTAAGGTGAGCGAAACTGTTTGTTTAGCTTGCTCTTTATTAACCGCAGTATATGTTCTTATTTATTTATTTATTTATTCATTTATTCATTTATAAAATAAGAAGCATTTCTTAGCAATCTTTGGCGACTTTGGCCGTATCTATCTGTCTATCTAGCCACCTACAACTTTTAGCTCTCCTGGCCGTTTCGATGATGAGATCTGTACCAAAATTGGTATGGCATAACATTACTGCATGACGAGCATAATTAACTAGTCATAACATGAAAATCATAACATGTATGTCATGAATTACATGTCATGGTCTTGCTGCTGTTGCGGTGGTTTCGTTCTCATGACACATTGCAAAACTGGTATGGTACGACATGACTGCATGGTGAACATAAGCGACAGGCTCTAACATGGAAATCATGTCATGTAAGTCATGACTGCACGCCACGCTCATGGTGTGCTCGCAGTCATTTCACTAGCTTCATATATACCAAATTTGGTATTACGGGTCGCAAACGGGCAACAAATGTAAATACACATTTAAACATGATACTCATGACATGCATATATCACTACATGCCACGCTCATAGTGCGCTTGTGGCCATTTCGCTAGTTTCACGTATACCAAATTTGGCATTACGTGATGTGAATGGGCGATGAACACAAATGCCAGGCAAAAACGTGATAATGGCAGAGAAGTAATGTACAGCATAATTTTAGGCTTGTGCGAATAGTGAATTTTAGGTTGGAAGCAAATTTGAAGCGAATAGTGATTTTGGTCTAATAATTTCAAATAGAATTTGAATGGTATGTATCACATTAAAAAATGGGAATATTTATCACAACCTTACTAACCTGCACAATATTTTTTTAATTGGAATAGGGGCTCTACGCAAATGTCATTTTTTGTTTCCTTCAAAGGAAGTCGAAATAACCTTCACTAGTAGCAAGATGTCTAAAGGCGGAATCAGGTCTAGAAACCCTTGCTTCACGCCGACAGTATGCCACCCTCTCTCTTTTTCATATGTTTTATTTCAGTTCACTGAATCATCCACCGTACATCACGCCCCCTCCGCACATATCCCATCGCACTGGTCATCCGTTACAAGTCGCAATACCACGTACCCGGACCACTGTATTCCAAGCCTCCTTTTTCGTAAGAGCAGCAAAAGACTGGAACGGCCTTCCTCACGCCATCTGTACCATCACTAACCCATCTATGTTTGCAGAAGCCATTAAAAACACCGTTGTATAGTTCTCTTTTTTTTTTTTTTTGTTATGCACCACCCCTTATGTAATACCCCTACAGGGGGTCTTTAAGGAAATAAAAGTGAAGTGAAGTGAAGTGAAGTGAAGATGTGAGTTTCGGTACCTGTGAAATACACATTTTAAAATTTAGTATACTTAGAGCATGTAAGCTGTCATAACAAGCTTTTAAGCGTAATAAAATGGGAATTGATTTGAGGGTACCATCTTGATTATAAGGTGCCCTGCAACACTTTCTCAAGTAGCCATGGAGCCACTAAAGAAGCAATTGCCTCAAAAATTCACCACCACAAAATTTTTACAAAGAGCCCAGTACGAGCAGAGTTCCGAAAATTTTTCGCACACTGCAATTACATTCTCTCCTCTCGTTCCGTTGAAAAAGCTGGAAGCTAAGCAGAAAGGGATGGCACAGGGAAAGAAAAAACGTCCCGTGTGTCTTGTGAGCTTGAGCACTTTTTCTCTCTATTATGTTTTATTCGAATATGCGGCCTTTCAGTGCAATTGCGCATGTAAGCGTGAACAAGCGGCGGCCTCCTGTGGCGGCCCCAGTAATGACTTAGCGCGCCGTGCTCAAGTCAGCCGATGGCTGTGACAAGTGATTTTTGAGCTTGTTATGTCATTTCCCGAGGGACGATAGCAATTTTTAGCTGACTTCGAAAATTTATTGTGAATCGTAGGCTGAGTGCTGCGCTATATTATTTGCCTTGCGTGTTCTCGGCAGCCTCGACCACCGATCAGCAGCGCAGTCTGACCATGCTCAATAAGTGTTGCAGGGCCCCTTTAAATTTTAAGGGAGGCTTCGTAGCAGAGCGGATTTTTCTGGACAGGTGCTTCCTTCCTTGATTTAGCATTCCTAATTGCAGTGAAACCACCTTTACAAGCGGTTTCATGCGGATTGATATACACTTATTCGTTCATTGCGAATACTTCGAGATTTTCAATATTTTAAATTCGAATTGAAGCGAACTCGAACACTCTACTATTTGATCGAATATTCGCACAAGCCTACATAATTTACATGCCACGCTCGTGGTGTGCTTGCAACCAGTTCGTTAGCTTAATGTACACCTTAATTAACATCAAGTGACGTCACTGTATTTCGAACATGAATCAAAGGTCCTAACATGCAAATCACGACATGCATGTCATGTACGGCATGATTTACATGTCGCACTCATGGTGCGCATGCGGCCGGTTCGCTAGCTTGATTTATGCCTTAGTCGGCACTGAGCATCGTCAGTGTATGACGAACATCAATTACTGGTCCTAACATGCAAATGATTCCATGCGTGTCATGTGCGGCCTTTTCACACATGGATTCGGTATGTGTGTGCGAGCTCTTTTCCATCAAGGGCTAATACAACAAATCAGCCTACCACTGCTGGTGCTGGTATTGCTAACACTAGTGTTGCCGTCGTTACGCGACTATAAACAACATAATTGCATCTTATCTAGATGTGTGGGTGCGCATAACATTTTTACTTGTGTTTGTTGTGTACTACATCCGTCCACCTCGTAACGTTGTGCTGATATTAAAGTGACTTATCAACCTTCCTTATTTCAACGTTGTGCTGATATTAAAGTGACTTATCAACCTTCCTTATTTCAACGTTGTGCTGATATTAAAGTGACTTATCAACCTTCCTTATTTGGGCTTCGCATATCATCGTTTCCCACTGTACGTGGGATCTGCCAATTTTTAATTCATTTATACATTTATTCATTCATTTCAAGTAGATGTAGTCATTGACGTACAGTGTGTCTTTAGTTCCACCCATGTGTGAAGTGTCTTCCCGAAGTGCTGAATGTCTTATCATCTCTCCCAGATGGCACAGGCGCAACAACGGGTTGAAGAGATTGAGCAGAAATTGACCGAGTGTCAGAAGCAAGTAAAAACGAATGAGAATGGTGAGTCGCATTTCCTCAACACATAGTGCTTGCTCATGCAAAATAAGCAGTCTGTTCATACAGGTGCAAGTAATTTTAAGTGGCTTACTTTGGAAAGTAAAGCACAATGACCATTCTTTCTTTTGTGTTCAATGGGACTGCAAAACGTGGTCCAGCAAGCAGTGTTTGGAATTCAATTGCTGTGTCCATCCTACTTTGAAGAAACATGCATTTGTAGAAAAGCTACTAGGGCTTTGAATGGTAGACATGGTGAAAGGATTCATTTATTCTATTTATATTTCAATGCGTTGCTGCCTTTACAGTAGCAATATCAGTGAACCCAATCAGACAATGCAGAAATGCATTTACTTAAATGAAAAAAAAAAAACCTTATAGTAGATGTATTTATACACGGTGATTTTAGTTGATCACGTTGTCGAAGAACTAACACAGCATAGTTTCATTAGAATTTTTCTTTTACTGTTCAAAACTAAGTGCGTTATGTGGGTGGCATTCAAAAGGAAAAATTCGGCTATTTGACACCCTAATGTTGTTTTGCTTGTAACCACTCAGTATGCAAGTCTCAGCTGTACCCCAAAGCTTGCATTTTTCACGGTTATTTTCATTGGTGGTTCAGTGATGTAATAGCTGTGGCCACTGCACCCAACTGCTGCAAACGACTGACCTTGCAACAACCTGCTACATTTAGACTATTCTGCACCAAAGCTGTGTCAAACATGGTGTTTTCGTTCTTAAAAAATGCAACTAATCTCTCGAGGTTGAAACGCCATAGCATGCGCGTGTCATTACGTGCACACGCCACTTTACTGTGGCGGTGAGCATGTGTGCATTGAGGGAAAACTTGCACACTTGTGCAGGGCTGGTCAGACTCCCTTTCTATTACAGCACAGACCACGTATAACGTAAGTAGTGTCATACGCATCTTAACCCAAACACCACTTTTCAACCACGGCACATGTGCGAGAAGTTTTGAATGGGCAGTCACGCTGTTTTGAGAAAGGAGTTGTGTGACTGAGGTGTAAATTTTCATTCCTTTCAATTCACAAATGTTGACAGTTTCACGTGTATGAATCTATTTTTTTCGGGCTGCCTGAATTTTCGGATAATTCGGCAGTCCCTAGGGAATGTGAAAAAAAAAAAAACAGGAATATTTACGTTCCAAAATTTCGAATAGTTCGAGTGATAATATTTTGAGGGAAATTGAATTGGATAGTTAACACTATTCAATGAATATTAGAAAACTCGAATGTATGCACACCCCTATTTAAAAACCTGTCTTCTTTTTCTGCTCCAAAATGCACTTAATGCTTCTCCAAAAACCTTTTTCGCAGCTTTCAAATATGCTTTTGGCTGCTCTAAAAGCATTTTTTCTGCTCCAGAACACTCTTCTGACTTCTCCAAACACTTGATCAAAGATGGCTTCAGCATATCACATCACTGCTTCTCATTTTCAGTGATCCAGTGGTTGAACAAGCAGCTCAACTCGTACCAACTGCAGCAGGACAAACGGGGCAGTCCTGCCGGCGTGTCTTCGAGCAAGCAGGTGACTTTCCTGCGCTGCCTCATTTCTCTGAAGAAACGTGTAAATTTTAGGGGTTCATTTTTTCTTGTTAGACACAACATCAATGATAACTAAGAGACAGTAATGCCAGGGAAAGTATAGGGGATGTTAATAAAAGTGACCACGAGATTGAAGTAACTAGAATAAGAATGGAGTGGAGCACATTTGGCAAGCACTCTCAAATTATGACAGGTAGATTGCCACTATCCCTCAAGAGGAAGGTATATAACAGCTGTATCTTGCCGGTACTTAGCTATGGAGCAGAAACCTGGAGACTTACAAAAAGGGTTCAGCTTAAATTGAGGACGACGCAGCGAGCAATGGAAAGAAAAATGGTAGGTGTAACCTTAAAAGACATGGAGAGAGCAGAGTGGATTAGGGAACAAACGGGGGTTAAGGATATCATAGCTGAAATCAAGAAGAAGAAATGGACATAGGCCTGGTATGTAGCGCATAGACAGGATAACCGCTGGTCATTAAGGGTAGAAGGCAAGCGGGTTAAGGGGAGACAGAAGGTTAGGTGGGCAGATGAGATTAAGAAGTTTGTGGGTATAAATTGGCAGCAGCAAGCACAGGACCGGGTTAACTGGCGGAACATGGGAGAGGCCTTTGTCCTGCAGTGGACGTAGTCAGGCTGATGATGATGATGATGATTAGAAGTAATTGTAATGTAAATGTGAAGAAAGCAAAGTGAACGAAAAGATAACTTGCGACCGGCAGGATCTAAACATGCAGCCTTCAATTAACACGTCTGATGTTTTACTACTGAGCTATGGCGGCGGCCCTCCCCCATTCACTTTACAAAATATATATGTGCATTTAACCGTGGGAGTGTAAGTCAGCACCACCAGTTGTCATTGTTGCGAGTCGTGTGGAACACTCTTTCTTGAAGCAGAATCGCGAGTTGGTGGATGTTCATCGTGGGGTTCTGTATTTAACCTG
>WOVY01001096.1:0-25000 GCA_013436015.1 Rhipicephalus annulatus | reverse complement strand
CCACACATTTTCTTTCTGCCATCGTTGCACGCCATATGCTAGGTACTCACTTTACCCCATTACAATGATGATGACGCTCACGACTATGAAGAGTGAGTGTGCTCCAGACGAGACATTCTCTTTCTGCCATCACGGAACAGCACCTACAAGGTACCCGCTATACGGCATGATGGTGACATGAATGACGATGAAGACGATGGACACCGACTGGTTGTGCTGTAGATGACGTCTCAATATGGGGGGGCTCTATGATGCATTTGGTATGACTGAAAACAACCAACAACCACCAGGGGAGCGTGCCCAGACCTTGTCTTTGCCAACTTCAAACTAGATCTAATGCCACGAAGCAGTAATATTGAAGGCAAAATGAAATTCAGAACTCAGTGCAATACTACCAGTTATGAGCAATAAACATTGTATATAACTGTACACCGCTCGGCACTCATTTACATGCATGAGTTGTCATTGCCACAGGTGATTTACGGTAGCACCAAGACGACCCCACTGCTTCGCCCACTCATCATTATTCACTTCGTGGATATGTCGTGTTTTTTTACACTCTTACCAGCTCCTTTGTCCATTGCCACATTAGATAAACAAGGGAATTTGACTATCGAGGAAACAATCGCTTGTAGCGCTCAATACAGCAGATAACGCAGCAGTGCTGAAAACTGCAAGAGCTGTTCCTTGACGTCACTGGCTCTTGCAGCCTCCCAATGATTATTAAATAGTACCATATTTACTCGCGTAATAAATACACCTTTTTTTTCCTGGAAAAATTGGAGCGAAGTTGTGGGGTGCGGACGCCGGGTAAATTTTATGAAAACATTTTCGGGAGAAGGAAAAAAATGCGGTAATGCAAAAAAAAAGTTAGGTCGCTTAGCCTTTCGCAATTTACATGCGCGTTTGAAAACAGCTTCTTTGTTGCACTTTACTCATCTTCGGTAGTTGATGGCGCTATCATCTGCAAGCTGTCCAGGGTCCACCCGTGCACATGTGCACGCCATAAAAACGTTGCTAACAGTGGTATCTGCTTGTGATCTCGGGACAGGACGCCCAAAAGGGTGCACTCATGAAAGGGAGGGGGGAATTAAGGGACAGTTAGAGTGAAGAAAAAAGAAAGTAGGCAAAAAAGAAGGGGGGGGGGGGGTCGCAAGAATTGACCTACGTGGGTTGGCAGGTTGGTGACCTTCCCTCGCTGTGCGCTTATCAGCTGGGATGTCTCTACACTGGCACCGCTCCTGAACCCCACTGTGGCGCACAGATAAGAGGGGGGGGGGGTGCTGTGCACAGAGGGAAATAAAAGCATAGGCACGCAGCATTGGGCGAAAGGGGGAGGGGGAGAGAGCGAGGGGACGTGGTTGAGGGGGGTCAGCAAAGTAATACAAAACGGAAGAGAGCCAACAGGTGAAGAGGCGCCAGGTGTCGGTTAGCAGCCTAACCGATGAATGTAGGGGATGCATTTATTACGCGGGAGAAAAAAAAAATATAAATTTTGATGACTGAAATTGTGGGTGCGTTTATTATGAGAGTGCGTTCATTACGCGAGTAAATACGGTATTTGTTAACGAGTCCGTCGACTACATCAGGGGGTCCGTAAGGGCTCTTCGTGAAATCGAAAGTGCCTCTGGTCGTAACATACTATACTCGAGGGCAACTTTCTGTGGCAATGAAGGCAAGACTGTTGAGCCAAAGTGGGCGTGTGCCACCGCTGTAGAATATAGTGCCACAAATGCACCCGTGTTTTCCGTGTGAAAATAATAAAGAAGAACGACATTATTTCCAACTGGGTGCTGTTCTTTAAGAGACGCTGCACGCACCGAGGAGATATTCTTATCTGTGTTCGCTTTCTGAAGAGTCGCTTCGCATTTATGCGCGTCTGAAGACATCACGTTTTTTGCGTGCACCTCACAGTCAAAATGGCATTTTCGTCTTTAGGTAAGCACGCATCGCCCTCCAACGATTCTGACGACTTGCCGAAGGAGCTTGTGTCGAATTTCACTCACAAATAGCTGTTTAAGCAGATGTGGGATGGTGGGATTACCTGACCACGGCTGTCATTTGAAACGCGGGCCGAACCAGACTACTTCGGGGAGGAGTACAGGAGCAGTAGCTTCGCACTCATAGCCTTCCCTTCACTGCCACAGAAAGTTGTCCTCGAATATAGCATATAGTTGAACAATCATCTTGCACTGGGGCACAACAGTTTAGTTGCTCCTATCGAGTCAGTAGCCACAGTTAAGAACAAAAAACAGAGGTTCACAAATTGAGTGACCCGTCAAGGTGTCATATGTAATGCCTTAACTGAGTTTTTGTGGTGTATGGTAGAAATTAAGCTGAAATCGTTCCGTTTTACTCATTCTGATGGGCTCGACTCACTTTTACCCTAGGGACGCCCCGCTGGTTGACCCGCGATTTCTGCAGCCTCTGATGACCTCAGAGCCAACGGCAAAGAGGGTGCTTAATCCGATTAGCATCGCCACCACTGCGGCCGGGTCTGCGGCATTCAATCACCTGAGGGCGCCTGCTGCCAGCCAAGCACCACCTTACCACCCTGCCACTGCCAAGACTAACCCCTCCTGACGACAGTATAGCAAGAAACAAGACAGATTGGTTCAATCAAAGCCACGTTTCGGAGTGGAGAACTCTGTGAAGTCCTGTGTAGCTCCGTGAAGTAGGTTCGTTCTATAAGACCGCCGGCCCCGTTTCCGTGAGCAAGATTGGAATGTACGGTGAAATCCAGCAGTACGAATTTACCGCAGTCAATGGCATCTGCCAAGGCGGTTCCATTTAGGTATTCTCATGCAAATGTAATATTGAAGCCGTATCTAGTGCGAGAATACTTTGTTTGTATCGATTATTCATTAAAAAGCATTAGACTTTATAAGCAGCTGTGAACTGCAATATTAAGCGCTATGTATCTGCAAAATGAACTGCAGTGCGAAAAAGCTTGAGCAAGAAAAGTCTTTTTGTTTGTGGTTTATGAAGATGATGTATAAGTTTGCAATTAAAGGTGAATTTTAATTATATGCTGAGCCGTGTTTGAGGAAAATGGGATCCTAGGGTTGAACCCAGCTTCACATAGACTGCAATACCTGTTCTGACCACCCCACGGTAAGTCCCAAACTTGCTTTTAACAGTGAGAGTTGCAATAAGGGCTGATTGGTGATTAGTTTGAAAACCTTTTGATGTAGCGCTACATTGGAGCTTTTCAAATTTAACAGCGATGCTGTGAAAAGCATCAATTTTGAGGGCTGGCTGCCAGAAAACTATCAATAAACCAGCATGCACCACGTAAACTGGGTATATCCCTCTATATTTAGCTCTGGTCTACTGAACATGAAGGCAACAATAAGCCAAACAAGTGGCTGCGAAGTGACTGCGGCACGCCGAATACCCCAAGTATGGACAACACAGCATACTTGGGAACGGAAAAGGCAACAGTGGCTGTGAGATATCTCTGAAGTGATGGAAGCCTTATGCCAACGATGACATGCCCATAATGTATAAAAGGTGCAAACGCTTGGTTTCATAGCGGGTGTTAGGGCTGGTGCACACCGGCGACTAGCCGCGGTCGCGCGACCATTTGCGACTGGCGACCAAACTGCGAGCGACGTTCACACCGGCAAGGCTTCATGCGAGCGACCGGAAGTCGCAAACCCGGAGAGTCACGTGAGATCTCGTTATCAACGAGAACTTGGGCGACCGGCGACGATCAGCTGATCAGATACGGAGCCCGCTGAGCGCGACGCGTTTGTTTTTGACGGCTTTGTTTGCGTAGCGTTCTCCCGGCAGCATCATGGACTTCGAGTCTAGTGATGAAGAAGAGGTTGTGGCGGTGCTGATGTGCTCTGCCAACGTGTCAGCGCTGGCTGCACGAAAACCTTCACAGCAAAAAAGGCGGTGGTGGGTGCGACCGTCCCTTCGCTCGCGAGAGGTGGCTGGCCACGCAGGTCGTTTGCTTCCCGACTTGCGCTCGCACGACGAGGAGTATTTCCGAGAGTAAGTTTATGGTTGTTTTACGTGCTTATAAGATAGTGCATAACCTGTTATCTCGTTCTTTTTTTGGTGGTTAGCTTCATGCGGATGGCGCCACGAACGTTCTATACTTTGCTCGAACTGCTGCGCCCCGCAATATCCAAGCAGGACACAAACTACCGGCCTGCAATTTCGGCGCACGACCGCCTGGCCATGACCATTAGGTAAGAGGTTTGAAGATTAATATGCTGTGGCTTGCGGCTGCGCATCGCTTGTAAGGAAGTTTTGCTTGGGTGGGTAGAACTAATTGCATTTTTGACGAATGCGAGCTCGATGGCGCAGTCGTTACTGCGGTCCGCAGTTGACGCGTAGGTGACGGGTTTGATTACGGCCGCATCGTTCGCCTTTAGGTGGAGGCGAAATGCATTTAAGTTGGCGCGTCACTTGCGCACGTACGTTAAAATCTCAGGTGGTGAAATTTTGAAAACCATCTGTTGTGGCTTATTGCGTAATCACTACGTGGTTTCCGCTTGTAAAATCCCAGAAAATGGGATTCTGCACTACACAATGACATTACATTTCGGGCGTGTCAGTGTCAGTTTTCTGTTTTCCTGATGCACAGATACTAAATAGAGCGCAATTATTAATGATGTCATAAAATAAGTGAAACACAATCCTAAGCTTAGCGTGTACAATTATGCACAAATTGTTAGGACAAATTGATGTGCTGTTCGAGGCACTCAAAGAGTATTCATGCCAAAAATATTTTTTAGCATCGAGGAGGGAGGAGGTTTAACCAACCACACTTTATGTATCTGCATGCATGCTACAATAATGCGTATGTTCTGTTAAATTGACAGTGACCCAATACACTGTGGACAGTAGTGCAGTGGCAAAACGTACTGTGGACGGTAGTGCAATGTGTGAAAGCAATTTAAGCAATAGACTTGAGGGATGTATGCTTCGTGAAATAGGTTCACCTTGAATTTCCAGCTTTTCAGAAATCCATGCTAAGCAAATTGCTACAGGTACGTTTAGGTTGCCCATCTTCAACCTGAGTGATATGAGCACGTATACTTTTCCATGAAAAGATTGATGCATGCTTATGATTCGCCAAAATGTGTACGTACATAAATATTCACTGCATATTCGACAGCTTGCAGAGTTCACAAGCAGTGCAGTGAGATTCTGAATGTTAACTGTCCTGTCACCTGTAAAGTAATTATTGAAGATGCTCAATTAATAAAGAAAGCTCTATCAGAAAGGATTGCCATCATAAGGACCGAGTAGTGTACCTAATGCATGCTAATTTCCGTGTGTTGATTTATTTCACTGCTGTATCTCATTGCCTTGCCAGGTTTCTGGCGACAGGCGAAACCCAAAGGGACGTGGCCTTCAACTTCCTAGCGGGGAGATCAACTGTTTCCTCAATAGTGTCGGAGGTCAGTGAGGCCCTTTGGCTTGTACTTCAGCCACTGTACCTCCAGCACCCTTCAACAACAGATGAGTGGATGAAGGTATGACAGGCTAGTTTTTCCTGCATTTTCGCAGCAACGATGTTGATACATTGCCGGCTTGTGCTGCTTTGTGTGGTGTAATTGAAATGCAGCTAGGACAATACCAAAATAGCACACACTTCAGGACACTACCTTTCAGGCAATGCACAATATATTGGAACAGGCAAGGAAATAAAATCGCTATTTGATAGATTTGTGTATGCATTGGTGAGACAAGTTATCCTGTGTTCAGAGTGTGAAGGTGGTTGACACACAACTCAATAGCAGCAGCTTTACTGGCAAAGTCTAGGCAACGCAACGTAAAGGTAACACGGTCATTAAAGGAGTGTGCAACATTGCAACGTTTTCCATAAAAATGCTCATGGCTGATGTGTGAGAGTTTGGTTTCAACTGAGAAATGACTTGAAAAACTGAATGTGCTTGCATGTGAGAAGTGCAATACAAGCACGATCAGCCTATGTCAACGCAAATATATTGTGGCAACACACTGGAAACACACCTTTACTGGAAGGAAGAAAGGAGTGTTGAACTAAACTGGGAATTATGTGCTTATGTTTAGCTCATCGTAATCCTGACCCTCTCAACACAGGGGAGCACATGAGGATAATCATATGCAAAATGCATTACACCACAGGCTTCATGTTCATTAGTACTCAATAACTTGCATATAATTGAAGTAAACATTCCGTTTCACTAGGAAATGCAGGTTGCCTATCAGAGTTTTTAGGCAACCTGTTCGGCATAGCATCAGTGTCATAACCTCTGTCAAATTTGCTCAAGAGCCCCTTCCGGAGAGGCACATGTTTAGCTACATATGTTTTTGGCCACAAAAAGTTTTGTGTATTTGAAGCAGCCAGATGCACATTTCGTAGCATTGGCAACTTGTGTGAAGGCGATCATTTGTGGGATTTTTTTTCCGCAGATTTCACAAGAATTTCACGAGAGGTGGAACATCCCTCACTGCCTCGGTGCTATAGATGGCAAGCACGTGACCATAGAGTGCCCTGCGAACTCCGGGTCTATGGACTTCAATTATAAGGGCTCATTCAGCAAGTCGCTGCTTGCTGTGTGTGATGCCCAATACAGGTGATTCTGGGTTGTATTGAAATGTGCACACTAGTAAGGTAGCATTAACAATTGGTGTTAACAATTTCATTAGGTGTTAACAATTTCATTAATGCACAAGGTAACAAGTGATAGTCAAGAGGTTGAGTGATGTGTATGGTTTTCATTTGACATGTCTACATACGTGTACACATAACTTTAGAAGGCTAAACAGTAGTCCATCCTTCAGAGTGACGGACTGCTGTGCCACTTGGTAACTCATTAGAGATGAATGCTGCACAAAACAATATAGGTGTCTTGTTATTTTGTGCACCACTGATGTAACAACTAGTATTGTATGGGGGCAACTGTAACATGGTCAACCAACATTTTTCATAGAAAGACAATGGGTTTCAAGACATGCACTGAGTATTGCTGGCTGGCCTTTGCTGATATACTTGAAGTGAAGTCTTATAGCTACAGTACTTTTGCACCCAGGTTCATATACGTGGAAGTCGGGCACTCTGGAAGTGAGAGTGACGGTGGGATTTTCTCCCGCTGCAATCTCCAAAAAAATATTTTGCAAGGAGCACTGGGCTTGCCACCAGTGAGCACCGTGGGCAACGAGGGTCCCCTCCCTTACTTCTTCGTCGGCGACGAGGCCTTCCCGCTGAAGGAGCACGTGATGCGTCCATACGCAAGACGAAGTAAGTTAAGAATGTATGAAAGAAATGCTTAGTGCTTTTCAGTTTATGTGAAAGAGCTGTGGAGAAGGTATGCTACAGGGAACCCTGTTGTGATTTTGGACATCACATAGGTGGCTCAAGGCATCATTACCTGTTTGTGTTTACCATTTTTTAAGTAACAACATAAGCTTTCAGGACTCAAGCCGTTGTATTGTAGCTCTTACGTGCCATCTTATTTTTACTAAGGAATTGTTGCACCGTGACGTGTCTGTAGAAATGCAGACTATGCATGTATTTTAGGGGAAAGTGTTGGCGCACCTCTCTCGCGATTGGACACAAGTTTAATGTTGTGGAAAAAAAAGTGCTTGCACTGGTACAATTGCAACACATCGCACCCCAGCAATGTGTAATCCCAATTATGCCTCAAACGTGGGTGAAAGCAGTACCTCGGTACTTACATTTAAAAAAAAGAGAGAGAGGTACAAATTCCGGCGTTATACGACTCGACAAATGACCTGCGAGATTTGTAAAAGCAATATGCAATAGGGATGTGTTTGAATAGGCAATCATGCTTCAGAAGCATGCAAAACTGGTTCAGTTGGTGCAATGCGAGAAGAGCCAGCAAAACTCAGAACGAGGAGGAAAACAAGGGCGAACTCTTCAAGCACACACTGGCGACCAGTGCGCTTAATTGCGCTTCCTTGTGTGATCATTGTTTTGAATTTTGAGATTTTTTTCTTGCATGGATGTAGGCAATTGCAATAATACAGTTTATATGTAAGAGACCTTTGAAGGTCTCTTACAGAAACATCTGTAAAGGCAAGTTAGCATCTCTGCTGGCCCTTTGCGACAGTGCGGGGCGGTCCGCATGTTTCATTTGTAATCACCAATCATAGCGTTATAACATCTCTGCTGGCCCTTTGCGACAGTGCGGGGCGGTCCGCATGTTTCATTTGTAATCACCAATCATAGCATTATGTTATATAAGCCTTGTGAGGTTATTTTTGTTACAATGCTCAGTGTCTTCCCTTTCAGCACTGCACGAAGACGACGACTAGTCGTACGAGCGTCGGGTCTTCAATTACGGGCTGTCCAGGGCACGCCGCACTATTGAGAATACCTTTGGCATTCTGGCACAAAGGTGGAGGGTGCTACGCCGACCCATTAAGGCGAAAGAAGTCAACATAAAGGCATACATTGGAGCATGCATAGTGCTACATAACTTTCTCCTTAAGGAGTCCACAGCATCCTCCACTGCCTATTGCCCGCCTGGTGCCACAGACAGCGAGGATTGGGAAGGACATCTTACACCTGGAAGCTGGAGAGATGAGGAAGCAGCCGGCGGAGCGCTCATACCATCAAGGCCTACCGGCTGCAATGCTGCGAGGTATGCTTTTATTCAATTTATGACTGATGAGGTGCCGTGGCACATATAGTGCGCGACCGACAAAAACTGAAGGATGCAGAGAGGATATAAACGAGAGGCACACATGTGTTTTGCATTAGTAATGGGGATTTAAATAGTGCTCGGACAGTAGTTTTTGTGTAAAAGCATACGACAAACACACATTGTAAAAAATGTTGCTCTGCAGTGAAGTTTTTAGAATGAACGTTTTAAAAGAAAACATGTAAAGACATGAACACTACATGTATGTCAAATCGTCTGTGTTGCTCAAGAGCTAGTAAATTTTTACTACTTTGAATTATAAGCACCTGTTGCTGAAAGTTCTTCAGTACTATCACACATCAAAGCAAGGGAATGTGTACTAATTCACAATGACAATATGAAGAAAGAAGTGTAGTGAAAGAATACCTTGATGCGGGCGAAATGAACTTCTGACCTTCAAATATACCGTTCTATGTTCTACCAAGGTAGCTTCTACCAAACTCCCCGGTCACTTTATGGTAGATTCGTGGGCACAAGTTTTGTCCCTAGAAGTGCCGATATTTACGTCCATTTGGTTTCTTCACATTTATATCATAATACCAACAGCATCCTACATATTTATGTTAGTTTTTTGTTTGTTCCAATTACGACTGTGTTTTAACATCTATGATTCTTTTACTTTCTATTGTAGCTGAATATATGTTAACTAAGAGCAATAAAAAAACATAGAGGTCAACTTTCTTCCAAATTGATGGGCACAGCCATGTGCCGCGTAAGACTAGGTTTTAACAAAAGAAAAAGATATTCATGTTGAGTACGTTGCTGATGCCTATTGAACGGGTCCATCAATTATGGTGGATTTTGAACTGACCGAGCTACATTTAATTAGGTTTAACTGTACAGGGCAATCATTCTCTGAAAAGTGTACAATGGTTTTGTCCAAATTGGAGCAGTTGCTGACGTTGGCTGTCACGGAACTTGACATATCAAAATTTCTAAAGTTAATCAGTAAATATGCATTCTATCACAAGCTGTGATGATGCCGTAGAAGACAGGCAGCAGAGGTAGCGCTCATTAATACATCAAAAACGAGGAACACTTTGGCAATATAGCGTCATGACTGCGACACTGAAATCCAACCATGCGTGAGATTTTCAAGCTCAGCATGCTCCTTTTACAGTGTGTGTCTTCCATCATGGCTGTGCCGACAGAAATTTCACATGGCACTTATGCGTTGTAGGTATGCCAAGGAAGTGCGAGATAAATTGGCGCACTACTTCGTCACAGACGGTCAGGTGCCTTGGCAGGACAAAGTGGTGAACAGGACTTGAGGCATACAAGATAAAGGTGGGTTGTAAATGCATTTTATTGCTTACAGAACTTATGTACATAGCATCTTTATAAGCTAAACAAACAAGAGAAAAATCACCCGTGACACAACAGATACATTACAGAAAAAACTGTCATGTACAAATATAACCATGAAAACACAAACATAAATAATCCATGTTAAAATATTTGAGTTATTGCACGGTTATCCCTACAATTATCACAGAAATAAGTTGCCTTAAACGGTCATGAGGCCCAATTTTCAACCATAACGTGTGTTGTATGGGCTGATTCTTGTATGTTCACATACAAGCTGGTAAACTTCGAGCGATTTGGTCAAGCTGTTAATTTTAAATCGCATACTTTTATAAACGAGCTAGTCGCCTGACAGTTGTGCAATACTGACGCACTCACTATCCATGACATCACGAACCGCTTGCTTGACAAGCTGCTGCACAGTGTGTATTCTGGCAGACGGTCGTGTTCCATCATCAACTGCGCTTGCAATCAAATTTTTTCGCATTGTTGAACTCTCCACTAAAGCTAAATGACTTCCAGAGGTCAAAACATGGTTACTGCGTCAGCAATGTAGCGCTGATACTTGCAGCAAATAATTTCGAATGTCAAAATGGGTCCTGTGAATGTGCAATGCGTATACTATTTGCCATTGCTCCTTCGGCTTGTGACGTCTCGCACGCCATGACAAAATGGCGGTCACTTGTGGTAGGTTTTAAGTTTTAGGAGCCGAGCACTTCTACGGCATATTTTTGACTAAAATAATCTCTTAAGGCCCCTTTTCACACGTGTACGAGCGCATTTTACTCTGTAGTTTTGTTTTTTGCTGACAACCGTTAATTGTTGAGTGACCAGTCATGACCCCTTCAAGTTAGGACTAGAAATGTGAACACAAGATAAAAAGGTGGGTGTCATTGACATTATATAAACACTTCAATTTGCATCACTGCTCTGACGCAATTTCACCTCTGCTTCATACAGCATGAGTTCCATTGCATGCATTAAATCTTGTGCAATGTTCATTGGTAGCTCCCTGAGGCGTGCATCGGTACGTAGAGCGAAGAAACCAATGTTATCTTTTTTGATGACCCTCATGTTCGCTCTGATATCTTCAAGGTGCTCCATGCACGCTTGCGCCACAGCTGCATAACTTGTGCCCTCTCCTGCATTGCTGTAAAGCAAGTGTGATCTGTGATTCATGTATATGATTGCTTTAAGGTTGCATTGTTAATTCATAAAGCACCATTTAGCAAAAAAAAAGTGTGAGAACGACAAGGTAGAAACCGAAAAAACAAGACGGAGCACTGACTTTCAACTGATGTTTGTGATTTTCGGCACTAAGAAAGAAAAAAATATAGAGCAACTGAAGCAAATTAAATAGCACACTTAAAAGATAAATGTGTCAATATGGCGTCTACCTCTCTGTGAGAAATAAATGGCCTTTTGATCTTTAAAACGGACACACGTGTTTTGGGACAGGGTGCTGATGTTCTGATATTAACGTCTAAATATTACGGTAGTTACATGGGTTCTGTCTGCCTTAGTATAATTGTGCCCATAATAAAAACATCAGTTTAAAGTCAGTGCTCTGTCCTGTTTCTTCTGTTTCTACCTTGTCGTTCTCACACTTTTTTGTTACTATGTCTGTGTACCAACTTGACCGAGCGTTAACCTTATAAAGTTTTGTATTTTGTAGCATGTGCAGGATTGTTAGAAAAAAATCTGCAAGTTTATCCTCTAAGAGTTAGCGGTATATCTCACCTAGCGCCCTCGCAGGTCCGTTCTCGTCTTGCCGAGCGTGACCTGCAGTGAATTATACATATTGCTTAAATGTAAAAGTTGTGATTGTGATCCCTTGCCAGGAGTACCTAAAATATTTTTTTTCGTTTACACACCGTTTTGATGGTGGCTCCTCTCTTGAGGTGGTTGCTGAAGCATCGCTGCAAAAGGAGGCAGTATTATTATACAACTTATAAAGTGTTACAATTGCATGCAGCAGAGTCTGGTGTGAAAACATTAGGCACATTCTCCAAATGTGCTAGAACGTGAAGAAGGTTACAAAATATGTTTTTAAGATTTAATAGATTGGCTATTTATGCGTGCCCTTCATTTGTCATTACTTAGGTGAATTCGTAAAGGTTTTACTCATTGCTGCAGGTGTCGACACCAGTCTCCTCAGCCGTATCAGGGGTACGTTCCGGTTCCGCTGCATGGCTTGGCCGAGGCTGTGATCTGCAGTGATAAAAACTTCTCTCTATGTATTTGATGATGCCACTAGTACATGAACACTTTCAGGCATTCTTTGTGAGTTAAAATGCCATTATGATTTCACTCAACACGAGGTTTATTTATCATAAGAAGTCACTTGCGTTACCTCTTGATTGAGCACTGCTGTATGGAAGGTGTGCATACAGAAGTTTAATGTGCCTTTTGTGTTAATAAAATGCTTGTCATAATATGTGCTGCGCGGACGCGAAACAGAAACTAAAAAAAAAAAAAACGACAATAGTGTGCCGTGCGGTGGCGAAGAGGATGTGATGTGTGCGTGTATGTGCCGTGCGGTGCCTACGAGGAAGACGACAGCTCGTGAGGCGCGGGCTCGAGGGTGCGTGACCCGTGCCTTCGGCAGTGCGCGAGGTACGTCGTTCGAGGCAGGACTACCTCGTTGGGCGTCTGGCCCATAGGTACGACCCAGGCCACGTCGCGACACTCGTACCAGCCGAGTGGACAGCTCAGCCTCCGCTAGACGACCGGTCTAGGAGAGCTGGCGCCAGGTTCCTGAACCTGTCCTTGTCCCGCTGGTCGTGGAGAGCTGGCGCCGGGTGCCTGAACCTGCCCTTGCGCCGCTGTTCCAGGAGGGCTGGCGTGGGTTTCCGAGGCGGACTGCAGGTGCTCAAGGGCACAACTCCCTGCCGCCGGAACACGTGTGTCGTCTGCTCCAGTTCGTCGACAGTGGCGCTGAGCCACTGGAGTTCGACGCGGCGACCCTGCGTCTCCCGACTTCGTCACTGCAGGTGACGACGCCGCACAACGTCGACTTCGCCACTGAATGGTGCCGACGGGGCATCAACGACGGCCCAGGCTACTACCCCGACGACCTGAACTGTAGGCCGAACGTTCTACTTATTCATTTAGTTTAGCCGCGTGTTTTTTGTTAGGAACTTCGTAATGTGTGGGTTGTCCATGTGTGAAGGGTACAATAGAAGTTGGACGTGTGTTTGTGCACTGGCGTGCTGTCTGATTCTTTCTGGAGCGGTCCTGCCCCAATAACATCACAATGCTATGTAGGCTGCGCATCTAAATGAGAGCAAGAGATACTGTCACGGAGATGAAGTAAAGGTAGAGGAAGAACTCAAGCAGCTGATAGGCACGCGAGGGTGTTAATCAACCATTGTGAATCTTGCCTCTGGGTTTTCCCCTGTAAACGCATTTTGTACAAAAGTCTCTAACCCCGTAACAATATCTCACTGGCTATGTGAATGAAATTTATACAGTCAATCCTAAATGGCTGTGCAAACGATGTGTCTGATGAAACTGTGCCTGCTATCTTTATGTTTCTTGAGCACATGCTGCATACGACTTTTGCAGCGTCATTTTACTGCTACGAATGAGTGATTGCTTCACATTATTCAGCTCACTTGTATTGCATTCAGCGCTGGGCACTTGATCATAATGAATTGACTTGAATGTGTTGCCAGTGTGGGCAGATAATGCATTAGTTTGCTTAATTGCGGCCTGTCGCTGATGAATACTTTGCTTTTTCAGAAATATTTGACGTTGTACAATAACCACATTTACACAGAAACAATGCCTGTGCCCTCATGTATTCCTGTGTGCTTCTGTTCAGTGTTGAGTGCAGAATGTATTTAAAAAAATGCAGTGGTTTGGGCAAGCTAACGACCCAAACACCGCCTTTCAAGCACACTTGTATTTTTCATAATTTTGTAAAGTACAATCACCTAGTAATAAAAAAAATGTTTCTAGGTTCAAGCCCATGCGTGTACAGCTTCAAGTGCATGCACATGGTACCGAACATTTTTGTGCATGCTCACCTCTCGTTAGCCTCTTCTGCTGTGATGTGGCTGCTACAAGAGAACATGCAATATGTGATTCTGTCAGTGCTATTGTGTGCATCTTTAGAGCATTTTCACTGTTTTGCTACAATATAAATACTTATGCTGCATTCTTGTAATGAATATGTGATGCTTATCTATGAACAGCCTCATGATACATGCATTAAGCGATCTCTTTAGATTTTTAGATTTTGTATTAAGCCTTCCCTCTTTAGATAACTGAGAGCCGAGAATGACACAGAAGTACACGCGATTCTCTCAATCTTACTGTTCTGTCTTCAATATTCTACTTTGTGAAGCTGTCCGCGTGCCACTTGTACGGTATGCTATATTTTTTGCGTTGTGCTGATGCATTTTGCTATGCTAACCAAAACATTTCATTTTCAGTTCAATGGAGGGTGAGCATTATACATTACCTTTGGTCAATGGCACTCATGTTGCACAGTACCCTGAAAGAATGATGCACAGAGTTATTCTTCGTAGCTGTAGCCACAATTATTCGACATCAAAACAGCCCATTGTCACCATGCATGATCACATGCATGCCCACTGTGAATTACCTCTTGGGACTTCTATGTTTATGTACAGTGTACTTATGTGTATTGATATGTGTGTATTTATGTGTATGTATAACAGTCATGAGAATTAAATCAACTTTTTTTTGTTTTGTACTCAATAGTCAGATAATATTGAACTTACGCAACAGGCTCAGATTCTCCTTCCATTAATTCAAGCATGGCCTCAAAATGGGGCCATTTTATTGTTGGAATGTCGGCTGCTCCGGCTCCACTTCTTTGTTTTTCACGTATCTCTTGTTGTTTCCTTTTGAAGATATCACGCAGGTTCTTAAATCGTTTCTCAACAAGGACACCTGAAAACAAAATGCTTGCTGTAAGAATGTATTGTGCATATTGTATCGCTGATAAATTTTCTACTTTATTTCAGCACAATTGTAAGCGGTCTTTATTTTCTTTGCCCAGATCATTTCGGCTGCAGAACCCTAGAAATCTGAATATCGGGCATCAAAATGAATCGCATGCCATCTAAACTTAAGTATTGGTAGGGGCTTAAACATCGCAAAACCACGACATGATTGAGGGAACCTGCAGCCGAGGGTTCCAGAAATGCCACCCACCTAGTGTTTTGGACCGTCCACCTACATGTGCACGACATCACAGCTGACGCAATAATTAGTTGCGCAAAGAGTTATGTACACTGTTTCTTGAAGGTAAGCATGTCTGCCAAGCTATTGTAACAAAGAGGCTGTTTATACAGTCGGCAATTAAGTTCACTTGCAAAAAGTCTATTTCATGAACCAGCACATGATATCTTTATCACCTTCACAGTGAAGCTTTCTAAGCATCACTGCATTGTGCAAAACTCCACAGGTGAGTATATACCATTGGTATCGGCCAAGCGCAACTGTCGTGTACAGCGGGAGCGATTGTTGTCAAACAAAAGCAAACATGGTAATTAACTTGAAAAGAAGGATGAAACTAACTAGAGTGATATGACCATTTTCGAGAGAAAGAAATGCAACAAACATAGTATATGACTCAAAGTGGAACAATAGAGAGAGCGAGAGGAAGGAAAATATCAAAAAATAAAGGGACCAAAACATGAAAACATACCAACACATAGAAGCAGACATGAAAAATTGACTTTAAAATATAGAAACAAAGAAAACAAACAAAAACGAGGCACAGTAGGAAGTGGAGAGATATAACCTCTGGGAATAAAGGAATAATCGAAATATAAAGGAACCAATAGACAAAAACACAGGAGAGGAAAGGAACAGTAGTGAAGAAATGAGGATTAGATATGGGCCACATTACAGAGGAATAAATTCCCTCATCTGTGCTTTCCTTCAGTGTTCGCCCAGCCACTAAAACACTACCATATCTTTTTTTTTTTTTTATGATTGCATGTCATTTGGCATAAACAGCATGTCTGACTCCCAAATCCGCACATTTGAGAGTGCTGCTAAACATGTTTTGTATGTCTTGATTACACGCTCCTCTATGGAGTGCACAAAATGCGCTCAAAGCAGAAGCTACTTTGCATTCTTTTTTAAAACAGCACAACTGCAATGCATAGGCACAATTAAAGCGTAACACCCCCCCTCCCTCACCGCGCACTAGATATTATGCATTGCAAATGCCGCACGTTCACAAAAGCACACATTCCCTTGGCCAGATGATGACGTACAAACACAGCAAGGAGCATGCGCTAGGTGAGTTGGCAACTGCGAGCAGTATTTCGAACGTCTGAGCTTTATTATCAGCTTTACAATTTTTTGTCACGTCGATTTCGATGTTTAAAAAAGTCGCGAGAACAAACGTGCACACAACTGCGCTCGCATATATCACAGTCAATACATCTAATGCAAACTAACCATGTAACCTTGCAGTACAAATACCAATATTTTCATTGTTCATTTATAGGCAACGCCAGCCATGCAGTACACGCCTGTTCTTGCTTACATAGCTACTCAAACAAAAAATCTCGGTACTTACTCGACATGCCGAACATGCTTCCGATCTCTGCCCAAGCCCGCTCCTTCTTTGTCCGATCTTTAAAAGAAGGGTGCCGCTTGTCATAGAGATATGGGTACATTTTAATCGCGTCGATGAGGAGCTCGGCCGAGTACTCAAAGCTGGCCGTGGTGGCATTCGCCTGATGCGAGGAAAAATCCATGGAGGAACGTACACGTGTCGTTCGTACCTCGCGACAGTAGGCAAGCCCAACGAGAAAAAAAATATAACGTACGGGGAGGCCGGATGTAAATAAAGGCTGACGTCACTTCTGGTCTTCGCTGATTGGTTGCGACTGCAGTCGCGCGACCAAAAAATCGGTCAGGAAGCGACTGGCCAAAACAGCTGCTTGGCGACCGTTTGCGACCGTTCGCGACTGCTTGCGACCAGTCGCAAATGGTCGCGCGACCACGACTAGTCGCCGGTGTGCACCAGCCTTTAGTGTGGTGTTTAAAACGGCAGGTTTCCTAGCAGCGCACTGCAAAGGTAATGGGTGCTCCCCTGGTCTGTTCAGTTGCATCATTATTGGCCAGTCTTGAAATCGGGCGACACGTGAAATTAAAGAAGCTGAAGCTATAGTAGATATGGGAAACTTGTGTGTGAGCTCGCCATCAATTGCACTGACAGATAAAAAAATGGCGTTTTTTTTTTTTTTGACTGAGACCACGTGCAAGATGAGTTGTGTTTTTACGCATGTATAAGATGGATGTGAAGGGCATGAAATAAACAGTTGTAAGTTTAGTGCCTACCTTTCTTGACGTCTGTGTAGTCTTTCCCTTGTGTTTTTCACTTGTGCCGCGATAATACAAGCTAAGTTCATGGATAACCAACTCGCCCGAGCCACAACACTTTTGAATTGTGACAAAACAGCTGAAAAAAAATATACAAGATCCCCGCTCCAGAGCTACCTGTGTCGTGAGTCACTACAGTACAGTGTTGGCGCGGCACAGTAATAAATATTTCTCATATTACCGCAACGTTGGCTAATAGCGGCCGAAATATCGGGCTCGTAGCAGACGCCCGCCACTTCGACGCGGCTTTCATCGCGGAGAAAGCCCACGGGGCCTAGAGTTACTGCTACATTTAGGTAGCATATACAGAATTATTGTATATGCTGCCTTTAGGTTATCACAACGCCTCCTCTAAAAAGATGCCTGAGGAATGGCTCGCGCTCCCAGCGGAGTTGGGCTGCTTTCAGTTTTAAACAAGCTCCGCGCAGTGGCGCTCGCGACCGACACTATCATCACGGCGACGGGCGGTACCCAGCTAGGCGTTTTTCTTCTGCGGCCCATAGGGGCGCGTCAGTCGAGAGTTGTTCGAGACCTGCAATTGTGCACTACTGTTTCGGAGGTTATGCAAAGTGTTGCGTTGTTGCACCGTCCGCCACAGGTGACGCTAGCGACCGAGAACATTTTCAAAATAAAGGAGAGAAAGGGTGTGACAGCTGTTCTTTTTCTCATGCGGCAGGCATCTTCCTAGAGAAGGCGTTGGTTAGCATATACTGTATATGCTACCTAGAGGTAGCATACACAGTAATCCTAACGGAGCTAAGGTCCCTAGATGAAACAAGTTTCATCTAGGGACCTTAAACGGAGCCGGCATAGAGCGCCGCGGCGCGGGAGTTCACCGCGAACAGTCCCTCACTCCTCCCATGTATTCGCGTGGCGCTTTTTCAGATAACTCTAGACGTGACACACTCCACTTGAGGCGCGTAATTTGAAGTGCGCTAACCCAGTACGGACCACTAAAAGGTAAATTTATTTCAAAATAAGCACTTCCTTGGCACAAACGTAACACTACGAGGTTTCTGGACCGCTATTCCAACAATCAACATGGACTTGATAGTTGCCTTTAGTGTCCCTTTAAATTTACACTTCTTTCCTTATATATTTTTGGGTTTTACGAGCGAAAACCACGATATGAGGCACGGCGTAGTGGAGGGCTCCGGAAATTTGATCTCTGGTTGAACGCGCACACACAGTGCACAGGCCTCCGGTGTGTCGCCTCCATCTATGTCGAGGCGTGAACGAACCCGACATATGCAATGTTCCACAACGGCAGTCTTGAGGTACGAGTTGAAGAAATGGAACGCGGTTTCTCATTAATTGCAACTAATTCAAGAAAAAGGCGGCGTGACAAGAGTAATAGAGCAACGACTACGAATATAACTGTAGCGGCAACATTTGCTCACGTCACAGAAACGCATTTCAAAAGCGCGAGGTGCACGCGAAAATGCGACTGCGTGGAAGCGATCCGGGAGTTGGGGGGGGGGGGGGGGGGGGCGCTTCAGCTTTGCAGTTTAGGTGCTCCTAGAACGTTCTGAGCCCGACCATCATCCATCGATTTTGTTTTTGCACTTCCTTTCTTCGATTTTTTTTCCTCCACTATACACCGCGCGCCAGATCTCGACGATAAGGCGGCGACGAACGATATGGTGACGTAATGGCGCGACAACATTTGGCTGCAACGACGCATACGCGAATATCGTACGCGGCGGCGACACGCATCCATTTCTTTTTTTCGTTTGCTGCTCGTCATGCTGGGCATTTTGTAGACGGCGCTGTTCGTCGTTTCGGCGCCGTGCAATGCGGCTGGTCGCAACGTTCGGGCGCAAGGCGCACGTGCGATAGCAGTACGTGCGAGTCGCGTTTCAACTTTCTTTCATGTGTGTGTGGACTTTACTTGGACTTGTGTAACTACGTACAAGAAACAGCGTCACCCGGAATTCATCGAGGACGACTGCGAGCTTCGTCTTCACCGTCAAAAACATTGGTGAGCTCCCCCAACGAGAGGTGTTCAGCGAATATCACTCATTATAGCTTCACAGTTCAACCGAAGTTTAAAAGGATAACTAAAGATTGGGGAAAAACTGACAAAACTTCGAAATGCTACTCGAAACGTGTGACTGTTCCGATAAACACAGTTAATTTCCGGTATTTTTGAACAGTCGGCTGTATTTCTGGATTGTCAGCGCGCGGCGGTTGCAAGCGAGCCGTGACGTCACAATCGCTGAGGTGCATGCACGTGTTCTTGTCCTCCTCTTCCTTTTCTCTGCCTCTACTTTCATCCCACTCTCCCCTTCACACTAAAGCAGTGATGCTTTAGCCCATTCGGGAGCATTGTTCGCTACCGGTGCTGTTCATACCTGTTCTGGGAAACGAAGAGGGGGAGAAATGAGTGACTCAAGAGACGGGTGACGGCTGGCATTGTTGGCTTGCCCGCTTCGGGAGTTTGTGACGTCACCAAACTTCACCTCCGCGAGTTCAGGGTGCGGCCGCTAGACGCGGCAGGTTGTGAAGGAACACATTAAATTCGCCATTTTTTTCTTTACTTTCGGCCTGGAATGGAGGTTGACTCTTTCGATTTGGTTGAAAAATCTTGGCGGCAAAACTTTTGTTCGGTATCTCTTTAAGCAAGGCTGCGTGGGACTTCAGTGAGGGGGTTCCCATGACCGCCTCCGCTTTTTGAGTCCGCACTCCCCCGTCAACGTTTCTAGACCAGGTTTTAGAAACGTTGCTCCCCGGACACAGGTGTGCGTGCAGCTTTCAGGCTTAGCTTACAGTTAGTTCTGTTAGGGCTGTGTCCACTGGATGAGGGCAGTATCCGGAACGCCCGTGTAGCTCCCGCCGCCGTTGTTTCGTGCCAGTCTTTTCTAGTGCGTAATGTGGTTTTCTTGGGCGGCGTGTCCCGGGGTTTGCCTCGTCGGCTTGTCTCCGCATTTCAAGAGAACGCACGTGGGATCTGCCGTACGAATGGTGGGCGAGTTAGAACTTATACTGCCCGCTCTAGCCGAGATGTTGTTAGTGGTTCATAAGGAAGAGGAAAAAGGCACCTAATTTCTGTCTGCCTTCAGGCGACATGGCGCAGTGCCTTATAGGGGTGGGGGGAAGGAGGGATAAAAAGAATAGAAGGAAAATAGAAGGAGAAGAAGACAGCCAACGAGAGAAAAAAGAAGAAGATAGGAAAGTGGGTATCCGGTCGAAGCAGTCCAAGGGCGGGACACCACAATGCGAGAGCTGTACGGCTTCAGGAGACCGCGGAGGGCGAACCGTTGGCGGGAGCTGCGCTGAAGTCGGCGAACCGTCGGCGGGAGCTGCGCTGAAGTCGGAGATCGCGAGGGCACAACCGTCCAGCTTGAAATCCTGCGAGCGAATCGCCGAGATCCTTCTCAGTTTACTTGTTCCTTTTGGCGTGTTAACCCTTGCCCTCTCTTTTCTCCCCTTTGTGGCTTCGACTTCGCTGCTAGATCAGAAAGTTCACATGGACCAGCCGTGGCATCGCGCTCAGCGGCTCAAGCGTTACCAGTGATGCTGCGTTTATTTTTCGATGCGCTCCTTCATCGTCTCACGAGTTTTGCTTTCCTTCCAGGATCGCTCACTTGCGTCCCAACAAGCTCCACGCCACTACGGCGCATCTCCCGCGATATCGTCGTCGGAGCCTTTACGGCGGACGTGCCGGCATTGCATCGAGTATAAGCGTGACGCTCGTTTTCCACGATCACAACAGTACATTGATTGCGAAGGGCTGCAATCGCTTCTTCAAGCTTTGTTAATCGGAGCCACCGTTCTCTGAAGGGTTAATACGGGTTCGTCGAAAGGTGGGGTGCGAAAAGGGTGACAGCAAGCCCGTAGCCAGGGAGAGGGGGTCTAGCCTCCCCTCCGAGATTCGTATGGAGGGGGGGGGGTTACAGACAAGAAATAAAAATAGGTGTTAGTGGTTTTCAACACGTGCCTCCTCCCCCCCCCCCCTCCAAAAAAAAACATTCCTGGATATATGCCTGGATGACCCCGTCTTACTCGTTGCGTTGACAAGCTAGCGCTTGGGCTTTGCGGTTACCGTTGCTGCGGCCATATGGGGCGGATGTATTTCGTTGCAATATAAGCACGTATACGTGCGTGGTGCACCTCTGCCTTTCCAATAAAGAACTCAGTTGAGCGTCAGCGCTGTGCACATCTCCTGCATACTCTTCGTTTGCGCTGTTTCGCATTTCCGATCACATTATAGAGAACAGTAACCAGCGCGCGGACCGGGTCGAGATAGAAGGGGACACATTGACAGATGGCGTTGGTGCTTTGTGTAACCACGGCCGGGCTGGAGGAGCGGCTCGCGCGCGCGTACCTATCCCAGCCATGGTGTAGCTCGAGTCTTCGCAGCTACGACGGGTTCGGGTAAATAAAGCAACAGGCTAAATCAACTAAACAACACATTTATTTATTTATTTATGAATACTGCAACCCTAACATAAGGTTTTGGCAGGGTGGATATACATTTGTCAAGTTTACAAATCAACAAACAAAATAAATATAATACAGGTAAGACATTTACACACTTTCAGAACGAAAAAAAAAGAACAGTGGTTTGTAATAAACTGGCATAAGAACATATAGAGAAGTGAGCGCTAAATTCAATAGCTCAATAGCAATGAATTCAACATCAATAGTTACATTAGCCGTAGGCGTCCGTGGCTGGTAGCAGGGTGCATTGCATTGAAGAAAACGCACAACGGACGGAACACGAACGACGACTACGAACGCTGAACTATGGCATCCGAGATGCGGGCGCGCGACGCCGCGCGCTTGCAGTCTCGGAGGCCATGGTTAAACTTTGAACGGCGAAATAGGACATTGCGTGAACGATAGGCTAAGGGAAACATGCCAATCATGTGAAGAACGCGCGTGACGGGAAATATTTTGAAGGTTTGCTTGCTAGAGACCGTCAGGATCAACAATCGAACTGGAGGAGCGGCACGCTGCAGTTTGGCTGTGGTAAAAGAAAGGCAAAACACGTATCACCTGAGAAACCGTAGAATCGGAACGCATTTCTTAGAGAGTTTTAGTGCTGGGTACGCATTCTCTTGGGGCCTTGCGGGCTTGGGAGCGCGCGGCGTTGCGTGCCCAACCCATACCCAACCGGAATCTTATGTGGGGTAGGGTTGTGTAGTCGTGCCGTCTCTACAACTCATCGATAGAGATGGCGTATACCTACGCATGAGCGAGTAAGACCCCAGGCAAAAATCTTTTCCAAGTGGAACCACTTGAAGTGGATTATTGAACCTGGATTTGAAGTGGAACCACTTGACAAGTGGAACCACTTCAAATGGTTCCACTTGTCCAAGTGGTTCCACTTCAAATCCAGGTTCCACTTCAAGTGGTTCCACTTGGCAAGTGGTTCCACTTCAAATCCCGGTTAAATAATCCACTTCAAGCGGTCCCACTTGGCAAGTGGGACCACCTGTCTATATCTACTTGTCAAGTGGTCACAGGAACCGCTTGAGCACTTCAGTGAAAACTGTAAACAGATATTAGTTTTAATAATTTATTACTTTACATGAGTGGTATACTTCAAGCATTTAGTTTTCTTTCTTCTTGTTGCGCCGGATGTCCTGTATTTTCTGCGACAAAATTGTCGACAAGTTATCCACTGTTTCTTTAACAGGAACACCCTTGCACGAGCCCCAATGTGTCACAGTGTCTGCAAAAAAAAAAAGACAGAAATTAAAACAGGCATGGGAGTCGCATAATTATTTACAGCACAAATCTACCACACCCTTACCAATAATCAAAGCAACCTTGTCTGGGCTCAGCTGTTTCCGCACTACCGCAGTAGGATTTTTGTAATCCTTGGGGGCTAGCTTCCCCCCATAGCTGCGTTCTGCCAATCCTTCACGGCCCCATATGGCTTGGGCCATGTCCTTTACCACAAGGGAGGTTTCTTGTGGCCCAATATTTTCTCGGCTTGCTGGCTCCCGATGACTAGACCATTTTTCACATGATACTGCAAGTCAAAGCAAGCTGATTAGAAAAGAAATGAAGAGAGCACAGCGATCCACTTACCTTGCCACCACCAATTTCTGTGAATGGAACATCGGTGGCCTTTGAGTCAGCTGCCGATGAAAAATAATAAGTGAAGTTGAGAATTACATCAAAATGATAGCCTTGACCAATGATATTCAAAGCTTTTGAGCTTCTACCTGTGGGCAGTGGCCTCTCCAGAAGGCTTGCATTGGCTCTGCAGGCTTCCTGTAGATTGTCGACACATGATGCCAGCGACGTTGCTGTGGGAGCTGGTGTGGATTTCTCAGCTTGAACTTCTCTGCGCTCAGTCTCCGGAAAATCTGTACACAGTAGAGAAAAAGTAGAAGCAAAACAATTTACTGAGGCTGTTATCAAGATACAACTCTTTATTATCTAGTGAAAAGGCTGAAGGTTTAGCTTTTTGACCAGCAAGAAAGTTTCATAACATTAACATTCATGCAGGTGAGCATACTTTCACCTGCAGGGGACTGCTGTGTCTGCTGTGCTTTCTTAGGAGGCGGGGCACTTTCGCTTGCCAGTGTTTCCTCGAAGCTGCGAGGCACTTTTGCTAGAAGTGTCTCTCGAGGCTGCCAGACATTTCCCCCTTGTAGCATTTCTACAACTGAAAAGATAAAAAAAATTATAAAGATTTGCCAGTAATACTATGAATCAATATAAAAGCCTATAAAGTAAGGTTGTTGCACTATCAGCTTCAAATTAAAAGTGAACAGTGGAAAGCATTAGAAATGATAGTCATCCAGTCAGCACCGTTGACAGATGCGCAATGCTCCAGTTTGGTAGCACTGTGCATTTCCATAGTGATGACAGGGCAGCACGCACTGTGCCACTGCTCATGCTTTGCACAGTTTGCATTTCATTCGATGCTGATAGTACATGCCACAACAATCTGAGAAAAGTGTGCATTTGGATAAATTAGTGTTAATGACCCATTCGACATAATCATTTCATCAGATGTACAGGGCTAGAAGAAAGCCAACAGTTGTCTTTGGCTAACCTCCCTGTCCTTCCTCCTTCAATCCTCCTCCTCCTCAACAGTTGTCTTAGCTTATCTTGTCTTTATTTTTACGCTGAAATAATTAGTTGTTGGGGTCTAACATCCCCAAACCACTATATGATTATGAGGACCGCCGTAGTGGAGGGCTCAGGTAATTTAGACCACCTGGGTTCTTTAATGTGCACCTATCTAAGCAAACATGCTTCAATCATTTTCGCCTCCATGAAAAATGCGGCCCCCAAGGCTGAGATTCAATCCCGTGACCTGCGGGTGAGCGGCAGAGTGCCTTATCCACTAGACCACTGTGACAGGTTGCATTCTACACTGAACAAAACCATGACAATGCAGTTTGTCGCAAATGATACCTACACTACTTAAACACATAATTGCGGACGTGCAAAGAAAATTGGTACTTATCTTTCAATCATCAATACATCGCTGCACATGGCAAAATAAATATTATGAACTCGGCCTAAACTTTACCGTGCAAGCAAGGGCTGTTTCATAACTGAATTTAAATGGCTATACTCAAGGCGAGTTGTATCACTGTGTAGATTTATTACAAACCGTTCATGTTTATGGGTGTGCGGTGTCAAAAAAAAAGTTATATAAATCAAAGTAAAACAAA
>WOVY01001095.1:0-16459 GCA_013436015.1 Rhipicephalus annulatus | reverse complement strand
TTAAAAAAATTGCAAAGAAGAACAACATGTACCATGCATTCGTCAAGACATCATCATCATCCTCATCATCAGCCTTTTCTACGTCCATTGCAGGACAAAGGCCTCTCCCACGTTCCGCCAGTTAACCCGGTCCTGTGCCTGCTGTTGCCAATTTATACCCGCAAACTTCTTAATCTCATCTGCCCACCTAACCTTCTGTCTCCCCCTACCCCGCTTCCCTTCTCTGGGAATCCAGTTGGTGACCCTTAATGACCAGCGGTTATCCTGTCTACGTGCTACATGCCCGGCCCATGTCCCTTTCTCTTCTTTATTGCAGCTCTGATATCCTTAACTCCCGTTTGTCCCCTAATCCACTCTGCTCTCTTCTTGTCTCTTAAGGTTACACCTACCATTTTTCTTTCCATTGCTCGCTGCGTCGTCCTCAGGTTAAGTTGAACCCTCTTTGTGAGTCTCCAGGTTTCTGCTCCGTAGCTAAGTACCGGCAAGATACAGCTGTTATATACCTTCTTCTTGAGGGGACAGTGGCAATCTACTTCTCATAATTTCAGAGTGCCTGCCGAATATGCTCCACCCCATTCATATTCTTCTAGTTACTTCAATCTGGTGGTTAGGCTCTGCGGTTATTACCTGCCCTAAGTAGACATAGTCTTTTACAACTTCAAGTGCACTATTACCTATCGCAAAGCGCTGCTCCTTTCCGAGGTTGTTGTACATTACTTTCGTTTTCTGCAGATTATTTTAAGACCCACCTTTCTGCTCTCCTTGTCTAACTCCATAATCATGAGTTGCAATTCGTCCCCTGAGTTACTCAGCAATGAAATGTCATCGGCGAAGCGCAGGTTACTGAGGTACTCTCCATTAACTCTTATCCCTAACTGTTCCCATTCTAGGCTTCTGAAAACGTCCTGTAAGCACGCAGTGAATAGCATTGGGGAGATTGTGTCCCCCTGCCTTACACCCTTCGTTATTGGTATTCTGTTGCTTTCTTTATGAAGCACTATGGTAGCAGTTGATCCCCTGTTGATTTCTTCCAGAATGTTTATATATATTTCATCTACGCCCTGATTCCGCAGTGTCTGCATGACGGCTGATATTTCTACTGAATCAAACGCCTTCTCGTAATCTATGAAGGCTATGTATAGTGGTTGGTTATACTCTGAGCATTTCTCTATTACCTAAGTGATAGTATGAATGTGGTCAATTGTTGAGTAGCCTGTTCTAAATCCTGCTTGTTCCTTTGGTTGATTGAATTCTAATGTTTTCTTTACTCTGCTAGCAATTACCTTTGTAAATAGCTTGTATACTACAGAGAGCAAGCAGATCGGCCTGTAATTCTTCAAGTCCTTGTCATCTCCTTTCTTATGTATTAAGATGATGTTAGCGTTCTTCCAAGACTCTGGTACTTTTCCCGTCAGGAGACACCTCGTAAATAGAGTGGCTAGTTTTTCTAACACAATCTATCCTTCATCTTTCAGCAGATCTGATGTTACTTGATCCTCACCAGCAGCTTTGCCTCTGTGCATGCTCTCCAAAGCTTTTCTGACTTCTTCTATTATTACCGGTGGGGTGTCGTCTGGGTTACTGCTAGTTCTTATAGTATTAAGGTCGTGGTTGTCTCGGCTACTGTACAGATCTCTGTAAAACTCCTCCGCTATTTTAACTATCCTATCCATATTGGTAATTAATTTGCCTTCTTTGTCCCTTAGTGCATACATCCGCCTTTTGCCTATCCCAAGTTTCCTCTTCACTGCTTTGACGCTTCCTCCGTTTTTCAGAGCGTGCTCCAATTCTCTCCATGTTATACCTTCTTACATCGCATACTTTACGTCTATTAATCAGCTTCGAAAGCTCTGCCAGTTCTATTTTGTCTGTTGTACTTGACACTTTCATGATTTGACGCTTCTTAATTAGGTTTCTTCGTTTCCTGGGAAAGCTTGCCGGTGTCCTGTCTAGCTACCCTGCCTCCAACTTCCACTGCACACTCCGTGATGATACTCGTCAGATTATCATTCATTGTATCTACGCTAAGGTTGGTTTCCTCGCTAAAAGCAGAGTACCTGTTCTGCAGTGACACTCTGAATTCCTGTACTTTCCCTCTCAGTGCTAGCTTATTGATTTGCTTTTTGCGTATCAGTTTCTGTCGTTCCTTCTTCAAGTCTAGGCGGATTCGAGCCCGTACCATTCTATGGTCACTGCATCTTACCTTGCCAACCACTTCCACATCCTGCACGACTCCTGGGTGTGCAGTCATTATAAAGTCTATTTCGTTCTTATTCACGCCATTAGGGCTCCTCCATGTCCACTTGCGGTTTTCTCGTTTTCGGTAGAAGGTATTCAAAATACGCAGATTATTGCGTTCTGCGATTTCTACTAGTAGCTCTCCTCTGGCGTTTCTAGTGCCAATGCCATAGTCTCCTACTGCCTGGTCACCAGCCTGCTTCTTCCCTACCTTTGCATTGAAGTCGCCCATTACTATAGTATACTGTGTTTTCACCTTACTCATTGCCGATTCCACGTCTTCATAGAAGCTTTCAACTGAAGCGTCATCATGGCTGGATGTAGGCGCGTAAGCCTGTACTACCTTCATTTTGTATCTTTTATTCAGTTTAATTACAATGCCTACCACCCTTTCATTAATGCTATAGTAATCCTCTATGTTGCCAGCTATGTTTCTGTGAATTAGAAACCCTACTCCCAGTTCTCTTCTGTCTGCCAAGCCCCGATAGAAAATGACGTGCCCATTCTGTAGCACAGTATAGGCCTCATCTGTCCTCCTAACCTCACTCAGCCCTATTATATCCCATTTAATGCCTTCTAGCTCCTCGAATAATACAGCTAGACTTCCCTCACTAGATAACGTTCTAACATTAAAAGTTGCTAAGTTCAAGTTCCAACGGTGGCCTGTCCGTATCCAGAGATTCCTAGCACCCTCTGCTGCTTTGCAGATCTGACCGCCGCCGTGGTCAGTTGCTCCGCAGCTGGTGGGGACTGAGGGCCGTGAGTTAATTGACGAATGCCTACGGGAGGGGGTGGCCAGATACTGCACCAGGGTGGCCAATCCTTCTCTGGTGAGATCATCGGTGCGTACCGGCTTTAAGCCGGTACGATCAGACAGTAGTGGGAATGCTCCATGCATGTCTTCCTTATTGTTGTTCAGCAGCGTTGGCGGCCACCCACCACGGAGCCCAACGAGGGGACGCTACAAGGTTACAAATGCTGAAACCTGCAGACGCCAGCCGTACAACGCCACTATAACCCAATGCGCCTAGACCAAGGTAGGCTATTTGCACAGGGTTAACCCTAGCCGCCAGGAAGTTTGGAAGTAAACGGAAGAGAGTAGAAGACAGGACAGATAAATAGTAAGAGATAAAGACGAAGATGTAGGGAGAGAGAGATAGGAAAAGACGCGAGATGGCAAATTACTCAGTGAGTTGGAAAAATTCAGAAACCAGCTCTATTGTGAACTGATGCCCTGCCGCGGTGGTCTAGTGGCTAAGGTACTCGGCTGCTTACCCGCAGGTCGCGGGTTCGAATCCCGGCTGCGGCGGCTGCATTTCCGATGGAATCGGAATGTTGTAGGCCCGTGCGCTCAGATTTGGGTGCACGTTAAAGAACCCCAGGTGGTCTAAATTTCCGGAGCCCTCCACTACGGCGTCTCTCATAGTCACATAGTGGTTTTGGGACGTTAAACCCCACATATCAATCAATCAATTGTGAACTGAGGCACGCTAAACTCAAGTATTATGAGAATATATTTAGTACAATAAATGATAATCCCACCAAAATTTGGAATGAGGTTCGAAATCTTTCTGGTCGAATGAAACAGAGTCACATTTCAAAGCTTCAGGCAAACCCCAGTGTTCTTGGTAACAGAGAAGTGGCAATTGGAATGAATGAACATTTCATAAAGGGTAGTCATTTCGATAAAGTATTGCGTGATGAGGTTCCACAGCTGCCCGTAAATGTTCACAGCTTATCTATTTCCATAGTCCAGCAAATTATCTCATGTCATGAAACCGAAGAACTAATAACAAAGTATAAACACAATTGTGCAGCAGGTTATGATGACAATAAACCTATACCAATAAAATACGTCGCCGATGTTCTATTCCCTGCGTTGACACATATTAATAATTTAACTTTTGCTGCCGGCGTGTTTCCTGATGAATTAATAATAGCTCGTGTGTACCCGGTTTTCAAGGGTAACAATGACCAATAAATTGCAAAATACCGACCCTTATTGGTACTACCGATTCTGTCAAAAGTTTTGAGAATGCTAATAATATTAAATTGCAAAATTACAAAAAATTCTTGCGAAGTACAATGTCATAGGTGATGCACAATTTGGCTTTCAAAATTGTAAATATACTGAGCTTGCATAACTTAATATAAAAATGAGATACTAACCAATTTTCAGAAAAAGAATATATATCCTTAGACTTTTTCTTGATTTTTTGTAAAGCGTACGACACCGTCCACCATAAAGTTCTTTTTAAAAAAAGCTAATAAATACGGTGTGCGTGGTGTTGCTAACAAATTACTACGAAATTACTTAACGGAGCACTATCAGTATGTTGCTATCAATCAAGAGATATCTCCGCGTGCCAATGTTAACAACGGTGTGCCACAAGGATCTATACTTGGCCTTCTTCTGTTTATAGTTTATGTTAACGACTTATGTGATATTAGGGTTCTCCTAAATTAATCATGTATGTTGACGACACCAATATTTTCTTCGCCGGTTACTCAATCGCTGAACTTCAAAGTACTGTGAACACATTTAATTAAGTTGTATTGCTGGCTTAAACCAAAGAAGCGTCGGCTAAATGCGAGTAAAACTAAATTTGTGTTGTTTGCGCCTATCAACAAACCACGAAACATAAGTATAAACGTCTCGTTTGAGGGCTAGCCTTTAGAACAAGTAAGGGTACAAAAATTCTAAGGCGTGTAATTCCAGAAATGTTTTCTTTGGAATGAACACATAAAGAAACTAATAGCAGACCTAAGTAGAAGCGTTGGATGTATGTACAAACTATTTTCACTATTACGCCTTTCCTGTTCTACTCCAGGCTAAGTTATTGTGTCTTGTGTTGGGGAACAACGACAGCATAGAACTATAAGGCATTAGTCACGTTACACAAAAAAACACTACGACTGATAGAAGGATTCTACGGTCACCCACAAAATTTTAGCACACGTCCGTAATTTTCCACATATATTCATTACAAGCAAACCAAATATAATACTACAAGTTACTTTTATAGATAAAAAATAACACAATATATCGCATGTTTGCTTCTTCTCGTTGTGTTGAGGCCTCCACTACGGCATCTTTCATAATCAAATGGTTGTTTTGGGACGTTAAATCCCACATATCAATCAATCAATCAATCGGTGTGTTGAGTACGGTCTCCGTTCATTTGACATACGAACAAGGAGAACTAGGACCACCTATGTTCAGCAACATACTAACTATGAATTACCCCGTCTCCTCAACAAACTTGAAAATATTGTTTACCTAAATAAAAAAATCCACAAATTTATTCAAGAAAAATCTCCTTCATAATTGCATTGAATATGTTTAATATAATACTTAGATTAGTTATTACTTTACGTGCACTAATTGTTAACTGTCTAGTTTCAATGCTGTTGTTTGCTTTTTAAATGTATATATCTGCAAATGTGTTTTTGATCTCACCTATTTTACATTTTGCGATAATGATGTTTTTTTCTAATGGTATTTTGTCTTTTGTTATGCACATCGCTCTGTTCTTTCTCACATTGTAGAGTTTATTTGTCTGAGTACAATTTGCTGATTATTAGTCTTTGTGTAAAAAGTTGTTTTTTTCTGCGTCTAAGTTCGGTACCAGACTGTATTTCGGAGCAAAACCCTCCGTCAGCCTTTCAGCCTTTTGCTTTTGCTTCGTTTTTTTCTTTGTGCAGGAAAAAGAAATAAACCTCAACCTCAAACTTGTGAAAGCCCACGACTTGTGAAGTGCTTATTTGTACGTCCATCATCAGATAGGACGATCATGGTTCTATTCAAGAGGTAGATTCTTACTCATCGAAAGACACGACCTACAAGTTTATGTTTCTAGAGCATTCACAACCACCTCGTGGGTCACGTTATCATGGGCACCTTTTACATTTGAGAACAGTACTGCCGACAGCCGCTACTTAGCTTTCTGCTGCTGAACAGAGGTCACTAAGTCAATGGGGCTATCGATTGAAGACCAATAACAATGTCGAAAGCCAATCATAGCATCATGATTTATGTTATAATGTTCTAGGTACCATTTAATGCGTGTAATAGCGTACTCTCCATGAACTTGCCGACACATCTTGCTAGTACTTTGCGCTGGTATGATGGCAGATTATCTAACGCAGACTTTTCGGGCTTCAACACAGGCAGTAAGTGGCTGCACTCCAACCTGTCGGTGACTGCGCCATCCCACCAAGACTGATTGAAAATGTCCAGGAGGTAGCCTGTGCCTTCGGGCACAGGTGACGTACTGCAGCATGGGTCACTTGATGCGGACCTGGCGATGATGAGTGCCTGCACGTGTGCAGTGCTGCATGAGGTTACTTAGTGAATTGTACTTTAATTTGCTGATCTCGTGAAACAGCAACGGCATGTGGCAATAGGTCGGTCGGAATAGTGATGTCGCCAGCGTTCTATGCACAAATTTCACCAAATACGTCAAGCTGTGAGCGACGTTGATGTAGCGCCAGAGCAGCAAAAAGATGACGCTCTGAGGAGTGTGAGTAATTGCCTCGAAGTGTTTTGCATACGAGAAAAAAACATTCGCAAGGGTCTAGCAAGTCACAAAAGCTCTTCCACTGTTGTTGCTAAAGTTTGTGCTTTCGACACTGGATTTTCTTCTGAATGAGTCTGAATTCTTTGAGGTCATAGACGGATTTCCTGTGTTTGCATTGTAATTCGGCATGCCAGGGGATAGCTAGAAGTTGCTTCAACTTTAAGTCAAGTGCAGTACCTCTCGATTCTTTCGAACACATCTTCGTAGAAGTCTCCATCACACACCGAATCACTTCTTCAGTTTATTCCGGTGGTTCGTTCATGCACTTGGCCTCTACGGATATCTTATACGCGTCCCAGCGAATACGTCTTTAATGTCTAGGAGAAAAATGATCGTCCAAACCTCTTACTGTCACGCACCCAAGACTATGTTGAGTGCCGTGAGTGTCATTACCTGTGAACCGTTTCACTTTCGTGAAAAGTTCGGGTAGCATTTCACTTTCGTGACAATGTAAAGTCCGGGCAGTTACTGCGAACCACTCCTGAGAAATAAGAACTGCCATCGTCAGCAACTGAATACCGTGCTCTAACGTATTATCAACAAGGTCCGTGCTTCTTCGATTCGTCGTGATGCTTCCCAACAGTAGATGATGGCCGTTGACATTCCCCACCACTATCTCAGAGGCTTGAGTCGTTGCAAATATATTTTTTATATGTGTTGATCAAGTTGACGCGACGAAAGGCCGAAAGGCTTCCAACTTGCTGAGTGGACGTGCTCCTTTCGAAATTAAAAGAATAAGGACAATGAACTGAATAAGCAGGTGATGAAGCTAACAAAAGTATAGGGCATAAATAAAGGTTACCCCTCACACTAAAATATTTTCGACAAGTTATAGTGTAGCTGTAAACTTATGAGAAATCACGCTTCTATCCCACTGTAATCAAATCATCAGGGAACTGCCTACTTAATTATTAGGATAATCGTATCACGCCTATAAAGCTGTGAGACGATGATCCGACAAATAGTGCTTCAAATAATGCTTTACTGAAGTAGACTTCAGTAAAGCATTCGATAAGGTACCACATGACAAATTAGTTCTTAAGATGCGAAATATTGGCCTCCCCGAAATTCTGGTCACATGGGTTGCAAATTACTTGAAAAAACCGCAAACAACTGGTCATAATAGATGAAATAGGGTTCGGCTATCTTGATGTTACTTCGGGAGTTCCTCAGGGAAGTGTGCTGGGTCCATTGCTTTTCATACTGTATATAAATGATATTGTTAATGTAATTACAACTGGTGTGCAAATTCGGTTGTTCGCGGATGATGCAGTCTTGTTTCGGGATGTTTCGTGCTGTGCTGATCAATGTAAACTTAATACCAATCTTACTAATATACTTGAATGGTGCAAGAACTGGGGAATGGTGCTGAACGCCGACAAAACACTGTATCTTCGCATAACACGAAAGAAAGTTCCGTACGACTATCAATACACACTAGGAACATCGCCATTGAAACAAGTCACCAGTCATAAATACCTCGGTGTCACACTAACCAGCAATCTCTCGTGGAATTTACACATTGACAATATTTGCTCATCTGCCTTTCGTAAGCTATGCTTCTTAAAACACAAACTCAGGAATTCCCCTTCTAGCGTCAAGCTCCTCAGCTACTTTACTTTTATTAGACCTAAGCTCGAATATGCCTGTATAGTCTGGGATCCCTACACTAATCACAACATCCGTAAAATAGAAAGAATTCAGAGAAAAGCTGTAAGGCTTATTTACTCTAAATACTCACGTACTGATTCTCCCTCACAAATAATGCTTGCTAACAAAATCCCCAGCCTTGAATCCAGGAGAAAGTGCTTCCGTCTTGATTTCCTTTCTTCACTAAGTAAAGGTGCACTGTCCATTGACCCATCTCCGTTCTTGTCACCGTTACAAACAAGACCTACTAGGCACCACAACCCGAATGCTTTCGCCCCATATTTTGCTGCTACTGATACCTTCAAGTACTCTTTTTTTCCGCGTACGATACAAGAGTGGAATGAATTACCCCATGTATAAGTGCCTTGTTTGCTTGTATTGTTTGTATTTTTGCATTTTATCTTGTGCCCCCCTGCTTGGACCTAACCATGGTCTGCAGTATGTATTAAATAAATAAATAAAAAATAACGACGAATATTGCTTATTAGTATTCAGACGACCAATGTTGCTTGATAACGACACGAATCTTTTAAACACTGATGTCGGCTGTCACTTATCAGCTTTCCGCTCACGTGCATAGCTAACCTGTCTGTAAGCGTTGATCCCTCGAACGCGAGACCACAGCTTTTCAAATATTGTCAAAATTGGCACAACCGCGTCCAGGAAGCATGTTCAGTAGTGGAAACTGTTCATCATTCGGCGCTGCTTGCCTGAAAACGGCAAAACATTTGCTACAAGTGGGTTTCAATTTTCTATTTATCTTCATGCAGGGCGAACTATTCTTATAACATAAATATATTCTTATAACATAAACCAACGTTATCCCAACACACGTTGCATCAATATGGTCATAGCAATGACGAGCTACCACCCTCTTTTGAAGGTCGAGGGATAATCGAATGAAAACAAGAAAGGGTGTATCATGCATTTGGTGCCCATATCAACGTCAACTGGTCAAACTTACAGCATGGCTGACTGCTCCATATTTTGAAAGCTGCTAGAATATTGATAATCGCAGAAAAAACCAACATTCTGGGTAAGAGGCATTTTATTGTTATTTCGAAGAAAGAATAATGCCATACATATCTGCCAGTGACGAGAACAAAAAAGCAGCGCGAGAATACTTTACCAGAACAAGGACGAAGAAGATGCAGCTGCCTGTTGCATAGTTTAATAAAGCCTATTTGTTTTTAGTCCTCTGTATGACCATCGATCCCGCGTCGTCACAGTATTCCCCGTCGTCTGATGCTGCGTTATCACGCTGGGCTTACTGAGACTCACGCACACCAAAACTTTCCTCATCCGGGCTCTGTATTACTCACAGTATGTGAAAACTTTAACATCCCGACTCATTTAAGCCCAAGTTCACCAATTCATTAGTCGCACGAACTTAGTCGCACTCCCACCCACGGGTTTATCTGAGCTTGAGTGATACTAATAAAGTCAACTCATGAATCAGTTCGCCAACCTATGGTAGCGATTGACTTAGTTCTGGTTTTACTAGTAGTTTGTTCGCTTGGATAAACTTTTTATGCAGTATAAATATAGGCCTTCACATATTCTCCGGCATTTGTGAACACTGAGCCAGAAAGAAGACTTGCTTGAGACTACCGTAAGAGGTAAATCACATTGGCTATAGAGCCACAAGAAAGAAAGTATATTTATATAAATACCTGAAAACAATGCGCATGCAGCGACAAAACTACCGCACGTTGATACTCTAAATTCTCCGTTGCATAGAAAAATATTGCGAATACTTGCACTTTGAATTTTCAAGGAGCCAAATCAGCAAACGTCACGCCAGCACGTACACTAATACATCGCATTCAATTGTCGCATTAACGGTATAATGTGGTGAAACATTGCTTTTCATGTACTCGTATACTCTTATTCAACACTAGATCTAAACGTGCACTCTTTGCAACTATTTGTTTTGATAGCTTAAAACACTGGAAAAGCTGCGAGTTGTGTGAGAAATAAGATAATTACTTAGTATTTAACTTGCTGTATTCTCGAAACTAAAAATTTTATGTAAATTAGATGTGCTTATTTGACATTGTGATCAAACAGCCTTTGAACTTGGGCTTAAAACAAATGAACAAAGCCTACGTAGAGTAAATCTCATGTGCATGACGCATATATTTATAAACACCAAGTGCTAATAAATATCTACATTGACCAGCTATTCGGATACTTAGTATTACAATTCTTGGTTAGTCATAGCCAAAATACACGCTCTGGCCATTTCAGTGCCAACTGCAAACGAGCTTTTGGCATCGATACGACCGTTGTGTCGGCCGTCCTTCAATTGCTTGTTTTGATGCGGTGTAAGAAAGGGGACTTCCCTGACACATCGCTTCAATTAGAAGGGCGTGAACGTGAAGGACGCGTCGGCACGTGGCTGGGAAGAGCTGTATATAAGCGGGCGTCGTTCACCGTCAGGGAACACACAGCCACCTTTGCAGCCAGCACACAAAGAAATTCAGGTGGGTACATTGATTGTCGTGGTTTGAATGTTCATGACGATGTCTATTTCCTAAATCATCCCAGAATGCGCATTACCTGTCTAGCTCTCAATGGTAGGACTAGGCCCACGCTTTCTTTCGTAGTTTGTTCGTTTATAGTAAATTAATTGAGAGACAATGGTAATTAAGCGTTGAAAGTTAAAGCTTGTGTAAAAGTTATTCTGCTTTTCTGCTTCAAAAAACATGAACAGGTTACTTCGTTCAATATTGCGAAACTTTAGTTTTGTGGTATATTTGTTTCATTTTATATCAAACCCATATCGTACTATCACAGCTATATAAAGTTGAATTATGTTTGTTTCTTTCTCGTCAGGGGGGGTGAACAAAGTGAAAAATTTTGATTACACGCATCCGAGTCCATTAAAATGATCATGTAGACATTTACTGTGGAAGTAGGCAGTTATGCTATCGATCTAGTAAATGCAAAATTTTTGGAACATTCAACCTAAAATGCACACCACTTTTTTAGCACTTCAGTTATGTTTTGCGTATTACAAATATACACGCAATCTCAAATAAGCCTATACGCGGTTACAGTCTCCGAATTGGTTCACAAATAAATAAAGTGCATAAATTTGAAAGGAACAAAAAATAGGTAGTAGGTGCATAACACCATACCATTGTCGACTATATTTGTCTATGTCTGCCTGATCAAACCACACCTATTGGGTAATCAATAATCCCAAGGTTACCGAAACTTTTTATCTGTGATGTGATACATGCCTTCATGTCGTTAAGGTTAGATGAGACAAGCGGCATAGACTGCCAGCATTATTTCCAGCGAATTTTTTATGGCACATTATGCTCACTGTGTAAGCCTCCACACATCCAAGTTATGACGCATTACAATAAAAATATCCTAAATACAGTGGACGTTCGATGATACCGTCCCTAAATTTGATTCGAATCTTTTCATTAGTGCGAATGATGCTGATGAAAGTATAATAATGTACAATACCACAGCCTACAAGGTTTGGCGTTCTTCTGCATCTCTGGAGAGAACGTTCCCGAACTTTCATCTTTCTAACTCAACTGCGTGGCCGTCATAGACGGCTTTATTTGCGCGCACGTGCTTAAAGTTTCAGTTGATGCCTAATGCTTGCGATGTTTACCTCCAGCCGACCACAGTCATGATTGCCATGAGCAGCAAGTCCTTCCTTCTCGCCCTCCTGGTGCTCGCCGTCGTCTGCACCATGGCAGCCGCCCAGTACGGCTTCGGACGCGGAGGATACAGAAGGGGCTACGGCGGCTACGGAGGAGGCTTCGGCCGCGGATACGGTGGCGGTTTCGGCCGCGGCTATGGCGGGTACGGCCGCGGATATGGAGGCTACGGCCGCGGATTCTACGGCTGAGCGCAAACTTCGATTGCATGAATGACTTCCCGAAGTCTACCCGGAAGATCAATAATGGTGCCAATGTGATTCAAGATGCTGTCTAGAAGAATAAATTATTTATTTATGATAAGCAGGTTGTTTTGCTAAACCCCTTGCATCAACTAACTTGGTTATGCTAACAGCGCTCTGGGGCTCATCTGTGTTCCTTTCATCTCCTTGTCTTCGCCTATGTCGCACTGCATACGTCGAAATGCGCTGGTAAGTCTCTCGTATCACTGTACTCGATGTCGAGTAGTTTTGTTCGTACTTATGGGCACGAGAACTGTCACGGAGCTCACTTGTGTTGCAGTAATGAGTCTAACAAGTTCACCGACGGTTGCTATGCTGCCCTGTGGTATTTATGAGGGCAGATTTTACGTGTTGTGATTTTACGATCAGTTGAGCTAAGACTGCCTCGCTGACCACGAGACTGCGGAAGGCAACGTGTTTGTGCGTTCCGCAGCAGCCACCACAGACGACCGCTTTATTTTTCCATATAACATTGCTGCGTGTACTCGCAAATACATTGAAGAACCCTGAAACAATTGTGACGATTTTTTTACAAAGAGATTGGGCTGGTAGACCAAGTCCCAAGGGTAATTTAGAGACCAAGTTGAGCTTTCTGCGTGTAGGTTCTGCCAATGCTTTAGAGCTGCAAAACGCTGTAGATCGCTGCAGGTAGCAGCGACTCTGCCAAACCAGTTTTCATCTACCCATTCACAGAGCGATATTCTCGGCCCCCTTTACGTCATCGTGTGAGCTTATATGACTGTCTGTGGAACGCTTGGCACAGGCATTTTGTTTTCTAATAAGCTGAGAACAAACATTGTTCATAATCTGTAAAACACTTTATATTTGTTTTCCTTAAATATTTATTAGAAATAAATAGAACGCAATCACAGTTTTCAACTAAGCTTTGAGACTACCGGTGCACGGCGACCGTTACATAAGTGCTCGTGTTGACCTAAGCGGCGCAATCATTGGTTATTGCATGGTTGTTGTTACAACATGCAATACCGTGTACTCATGGAAGGCAAGTGCACGGAGTGGCTGCAGTGGATTGGACTTCCCATATCGGATCAACGGCGGGATTTACCCGTTTGCGGTCACCACTTTGAACAGAAAAATTATGAAGTCAATTCCGTCCTTATGCAGCGTTTTGGTTGTAATCTGAAGACACGTTCATTCAAAGCCAATGCACTGCTGTCTTTGGACATCCCCGGTGAAAAGGTAAGTTCATGGTTGATCCAGACCATACGCTACGCACAGTGTGCACGGTTCGCGCATGAGTGTTTCGGGAAATTTCATTTAACCTCTATAATGATAACTATAACAAATTCGTCTCTTCTATGCAATGTGGTCAACATCGCAATAGTTTTATACATGCCGAAAGACTCGCCGGTGCCAGAACTGATTATAAAATGACAGGGTGCATGTCAATCCAAAGCTGTACTCTAAATGACTGCACAGTAGTATACATCGTAGGACCTGTTGCGAAATCTAGGTTCAAGTGTACGCCATACATTTTACCTACACGATGAGCTCGAATAAAATCCTGCAGTAGTATAACTCGTGTGCGATAGCGTTAGTTTGGTACGGCCCCATTGCTCATGATTTAATCATGCAATTGGCAATAGCACGAAATGTTTAAAAATCATCTTGCAGTGCCGTCTAAAGCTGCTGTAAATCTTATACTTTAGCTGTAGTGCGTATGCTTTTCTACCGTATTGGTTCACTTATTTAATCAGGTGCATACACATTACGTATGTGAAAAGAAAACCTTGCCGTAAGCAGAGTGTGGCTGATTGATTGTTGGTTTGATTCATCGACTGCGTTCGGAGAGATTTAATTAAAATAATATATGCCCTACCGTGGTGGTCTAGTGCCGAGGATACTCGGCTTCTGAACCACCGGTCACGGGATCAACTCCCCGCTGCGGCTGCTGCAATTTCGATGGAAGCGAAATTGTTGTAGGCCCGTGTGCACAGATTTGGGTGCACGTTAAAAATTCCAGGTGTTTGAAATTTCCGGAGCCCTCCACTACAGCGTCCTCTCATACTGATATGGTAGTTTTGAGACGCTAAACACCACATATCAATGAAAAAGGATATCACTGGTCATGGAGCTCATTATGAACAGGCTGCTTCATGTTGTAGCACATTTTGCGGGGAAAAAAATCCTAAAAATATTAGCACCACAGTGGCTCTTGGTTATTTACCATTATGTAACTGCAATACTTCAATTGTTTCCGCGATAATGCTTGAACACCAAATAATAGCAGTGCAATGAAATGTTAACTTCACAGTTAACAAGGTGAACTCAGTAGTTCATTGAAGAATGAAAAAGAACTACTAATTAGTAAAAACTTCACGCAGACTTAACGTGCTTATTCTATGTGAGATGGGAGAAAAAATGAAAATGCCTAAAACTTTTACGACCAAATAAACTCTCCAGCCTTCTTTAGTTTTATACGAAATTTTTAGCAGAGTGTTTTTATTACACAAAAAGCAGTCAGGCTACGTATATGAAATTATTATACATACAGTGTGTCAGTGCAAATGCAAAGACGACACTTAAACACAGTGTCACCCATGTGTTTCTGGTAACAAAAATTGTCTTTTTGCAGCATCACACAAAAGAGTCTTTTTGCAGCATCACCAACTGCCCCAGAAAAGTGTCAGAGAGTGTGGCACGGTCTTGGAACCTCTGCCAGCTAGGTTAGTTCTGCTCTGTTTCTGTACATTGGCACTGCACAAAGTTAGATTAGAACGTATATGCATTGTATAACTTCGCTACGTATTAAAGACAATAACTTAGTATTTTCATTCTTATGCATCCACCCACTGTGCCGCAAGCTGATGTCATAGATGGCAGCTGAATTGCGACAGCTCTCAACTCTTAGGTGAAAAAATATTTCGTGTGATTTGAAACACAACCTGGCACCACGCAAGTTATCGTAAAACCAGAAGCATTTTTATATTTTAAGCATGTTGTGGTTTGAAACAACGTTAAGCTATATTATATAAAGTCATTTTATTACCGAATGGTCACAAAGACAGTACGATGTAAAAAGTACACAACTTAACAAAAGTGCTCTTGTACATGGTATGTTTATTCTCACCAACAAATATCCAGACAACTGCGTAAATAAATGCAAATGTGCACTAGCAACAGCGAGAACAGCGGCAGATCAAAACACAGTAGAAGGCTGGTTCGTTATTAATTTGACATACAGTTGAAGAATTAACGTATGAAGCATGAAATGTACAGTAGCTGTTCACTTACATGCTTCACACATAACCTGGTAAACAAAGAAAGCTAGCAGGAAATAATGCACGATGATGAGCGATTGCGCATGAGACCAATCCCAGAATTTTTTTATTTGTGTGTATTATAACCATCCCAGTTACGCAGGTGCACATGGCCCTGAAGGTGCCCGTTTCAACCAATACACAGACAGCAGCTGCCTTCACCACAGTGTGGTGCTTCACCACATGAAGCATCAGTAGCAGCTTCAGCCAATGTTGCTTCAGTGCCACAGCTCCCAGCATGTTTCGGGCCTCTTGGTGGCTCAACACATATTGTGCGAATGAACCAATCTTTCCCTGCTGAGAAAGAAGAGCAAGCTGATCTGTCTTTGTCAAATGAATGAATCTTTCCCTTCTGAGGAAGATAAGCCAAGTGCTAAAGCTGGTGCCACATACTTGCCTTTATTCATTTAGTTTTCCTGCAGGTATTACGAGCACTAGACTTTGGTTGAATAGAACAAAGTTGAACTCTGACAATGTCCAAGTCTGACTCCACATGTCGAGTCGCAACCTATTTAGACATAATGAAACCGCCACTTAAGACAGTTATTCTTTGCGGTTATGACCACAATCTTTCATGTTTTTTAACTAAGAAAGTTGAACCCTTTAGTTCCCCAAAACATTTCACCTTAGAGTAGATCGTCACCGTTAACGTGTCTTTACTAGAACACATATGCTCCAATCCTTAGCGCATGCTCAATTTTTGTAGTGTATTTCAAACTGCACAAATGTGGGAGGCATGCAGCTCCATTTCTGTGAGAAGCCTGCTGAGATATCTCTATGTT